>JACMZG010000041.1:265529-283162 GCA_018340805.1 Microvelia longipes | reverse complement strand
AAATGTAAATGTAAAAGTGGTTCCCTGTAGGACATGTGCAACATATTGAGAAACCTTTTTTGGAAAGCTTGGATTTTTGTGTCCTATAAACAAGTGGGTTTTCGCCTAATCGGATAAGACATTTTTTAAATGGCCAAAAGAAAATCAAATATTTTTCCAAGAAATTCTCTAACTTGCATGAATTACCATTTTTTTCTAGATGTTTTTGAATGATTAACCACTTGTTTTATACAAAGCAGCCTTTTATCACCTTTACAAAAATGTTCTCTTCATTGTTTTGCACGCGACCCCAACAGGGAACACTTATGACAAGAAAACCAGAAATTTGTGCCGATTTTATAAAATATTTGAGCATGCGGAATCATATTGAAGGCTCCCGCTCGTTCTTTTCCTTCATAATTTAAGGTATATTTTCAGAAATATTTGGTTTTACAATAGTACAAAATGAGTCACATTTTTCTCAGGTCTGCTACTTGGACTACAAAAGACAAGCGAAGGACTCCGACATTATATAAGGATGAGCGCGCCATAACGAATTTATTAGTAAAGAAATCCGAGGTACCCCATACCCGATATTTTTATTATAAATGGAAAGCAATAAAGAAATCCTTACTCGGTGCGATTAAGGACGTCACGTTGAAAAGTGAAAAGAGCTTTTTATCAGTATGTATAGGATCAATGGTTGTCCTAGTGACCTTGATATAATGACCTTGACGGGGTGGTCGCCCTTTAGACCAAACAGGTCTTATCCACCCCCCCCCTAAACACTTTCCACGTTTGCCTTTTGAAAGGGTTTTATACGTTGAACACTTTATACACAATTTTAAAACTGAACTAAATCCAGATCTCTTCAAAGGGGATTTTCAGATTTGTTTGGACTTACAAGATGTTAAGAATTTTATAAGGTGATGCAATTCCGATGAAACAAACCCAAACGCATCGGAGTATAACCTGACTTTTTTATGAATGAACGTGTGACGTATTGCAAGTGAATCGGTATGGTAGGAGGTCAACATTGAAAATATACTTTTTATTCCTGCAAATGACGTTAATTCGGGACTATAACTACATGTATTAACTAGACAAAATAACTATGTAAAACTGCCCCCATGCATTACACAGGAGAGACCTCTCAACTAAAAAAAAAGACTTGACACATATAACAACAAATACTTGACACTCTAACCTTACGGCCTTATTCAAGAACATAATGACAAAGAAACACTGCCTTATACGTTCATCACAGAACCACATTACAGACAAAAGGGAATTTTTAGAAATGCTTATTATAAAAGTGCAAAAGACAGTATGAACAAAACAAGACTTAACAATCTTAGCAGTATTATTATATATTAACTAAAATCTTAATTTTTTTACTTTACCTTTTTCTAATTTCATTTTAAAATTTATTTACTTAGTTAGACACGTGACATAAAAAACATTGAAAATTTTATTAATTTTTAAACTTTCTCATTTTGTCATTTTAAGAACTGAAGAAGCTCAGGATCGCTGGGCGAAAAGCTCTTCGTGAATTTATTTTGAATAAATTTAATTAATAAAGGACTGAAGTCTCGTTAATTTAATTGATATAACTAACATGTCAAAAGAAATTGATTTCATTCAAAAAAACACTCTAGTTGAATCACTTTATAAATTCTATCTGCTTTGTTTAGACAATCTTATAAATTGATTAATAAATAAACCAAGTTAGGAAATTCCTATACCAACCCATGTAAAATAATCAGGTACGGGGTTCTCAGAAATTTTCCTCGCCGCATCGGATTCGCTACGCTCATACCCCCACTTCGAAATAGCTTCGCTCATCCTCAGAGTGTAAATTGCATTTGTTTTATTCCTAGTGGTCACCAATCTAAGCGCTGACTTCGCTTAATATGCTTAACTTATATGATCAAACAAAGCTTAGTAACTTGTTATTCACGTAAAGGAAACATTATACGAAGTTTAACTCATTAAAATTTTTAAATTAATTTCTATTAAGTTCCAATTCAATAAAAATTAACCATTTATTTGCATTAACTTTCTACAAAGATACATTTTTTTTACCAAGCAACTTACATGCAAAATCGCAATTAGCGTGTGCTTCCAATTCACATTAAATTTAATTAATTAAGTTTTCAATTAATTCCTTTAACTTGATTAACTATTACTATTTTTTAATTTTTTTTTTAAAATACGTATACAAGCATTTCCGTAAGAACCAATACTGATAATAAAATAAATCTTGTCTTCCAGAATCTTAAAAGTGATCCGTTACATGACATTCAATATTCAAAGCTGTCAGTCTGACGAGATGATTATTAGGTCCGCTACTGAAAGGATCCTTTAACCCTCCATGTCGGTAAACATCCGTGGGCAGTGCATAAGCAATCATCACCGTCAGCAGCTTCGCATTAATTTTCAGATTATTTTTATAGCCCTGAATTCTATATTATCAAGTGCTTATCAGTAGCTGATCATCGTATATTTTTCCAATTCTTCTGTATCTGCGTATTTAGTCTATACATGTACATACATACATATATATATATATATATATATATATATATATATATATATATATATATATATATATATATATATATATTATATATAATACTATATTATAAGGGCTTCGATCTTACGCACATGGGCTAAAAGATTTGACTTATAACAATTAATTTTGTAAATAGACATGACAAGTATTTGCTGCATTTATATTTATTTTGTAATTATTATTAGTATTATTAATACTTGTGAGTATCTCCATAATGCTGGACGAAAATCATTTTAGAGCACAGAAATATTGACAAGAAATATTCCATTGGACGTTTTGTGCAGCATTTCTTTGGATGGATTAGCTTCATTTTACATAAATATTCTTCTGTGAAATACAGTTTATTTAATAAACTGTATTTCACAGAAGAATATTCATGTAAAATGAAGCTTTACCCATCAAAGAAAAATTCTGCACATAACGTCCAATGGAAATATTTCACGTCAATATTTTTGTGCTCTAAATTGATTCCTGTCAATACTTGTGAGATACTCACAGGTATTGATAATATTAATAACCAATTTATATATTATAATATATAGTATATTATAATAATAATATATCATATATGTAATATGTAAGATAATACTAATAATAATTTATATATTATAATATAGTTATATTATAATAATAAATATATCATATATGTATTTATATAAGATAATACTAATAATGAAGAACTTGGTGTCATTAGGTAAATCTAACTGACACCAAGTTCTTTATTGTCCAAAAAGATTCTTATTCTTGAATTATTATTATTATATTTCCTAAATTTTCAAAAAAATATTACTAACTAAAAGTTTACATAATTATAAAAGAATATTTAAAAAAAAGATTAGTAGTCTTATATATGAAAACATTTCATTCTTAGATCTAAAGTTCTGTTATAATATTATCTTATAGAATTCTTTTATAAAATATGCATAAAAAGCTTCGAAAACTACTTTTATGTTGTGTTAAAAAAATGACTGAAGAAAACTCTTCTATAAATCGTGGGAATCTATTAAAAAGAAAAAACCCTGCAAAAATTTTCCATAAGAGAGGAAGTATTCACCATAAGTTACAGGTATAAACCAATGAAAATTGCGTTTTTGTAATATATAAAATTATATGTATTATAAATTATATATCCTATATAAAAAAACACTTTATAATATAAATAACACGAAAAAACTTCTTATAACAAGTCTTAACAAAAAATACGATGTTCAAATTAGAGCGGGAAAATAATGGATGTAAACTAGCGCGGTTGACGGACGTTACCGCAATTAACAAGACGCGTCACTTGTAAAAGTGTCATGTTCTTTTACTTTTTTGTGTCCTTATTATTGTCATATTTTAACGTACACCTATTTATTTCTATACATACACAAAAGAAAATGTTCTAGTAAAAAGGACAAATTACCAGTTTTGTTCAAGATTTTTCTTTATATACTTTTTTATGTTTATTTATAAATATTTTTATTTTTTAAATAAAGTCAACTTAATATGGTCTTGTAATTTGTATTTCTTTTTAAAAAAAAATGTAAGAAAGGCATTGAAACGGTTCAAGAAATTTATATCGGTTTATATTCAGTTTGTGATATTATTTCTTTTCTTTAATGTCAGAAAAAAGTTATTTTGAAGCTTTAATGGTTTTAGTCATTTTGTAACAATCCTTCGATATTTGCATAGAATTTTATTAAAATCGGTCTTTCTATAAAGTAATATTGAGCCGAAAATAATCGTGCTTGTTTCAAAAGTTTTACCAGGCGTAAAACCGAATTACTGAACAGAACTTACGCAGGGGTACCTCGAAACTTTTACTCATAACATCGGACTCGCTACGCTCATCCTCCCAACTTCGGACTTCGCTTCACTCATCCTCCCTACGTTCAACTAGCTTCACTCATCCTCCCAATTCGGACTCGCTTCACTCATCCTCCAACTTCGGACCTCGCTTCACTCATCCTCCCAACTTCGGACTCGCTTCACTCATCCTCCCAACTTAGCTCACTCATCCTCCCACTTCGCACTAGCTTCACTCATCACGGTTGACTCGCTTCACTCATCCTCCAATCGGACTCGCCTTGTCCCTCTTCGGGGTTGCTAGGCTTGTCTCAGAAATGCAAGACGTTAAATTATACTGTCACACGTCTTCGGACTCACTCCTCAGATCCTCCTCCAGGATCTATCTTCAGATGGTAAATACATAGGATGAGTTCCCAGCAGTCAACCTTACAGCACTGACCACGCTCGATGCTTCTTAACTTTCATGATCCAACGAAAACCATGGATATACTTGTCTTATTAATACGAAAATGGTATAATAAAAATAAAAGAGGAAGAAGTCTCTCCACAAAAATATATTTCTTTTTAGCAAAGCGCTTTCAACCTAACAAGAGGTCATCATCAGTGCTAGCCGTTGAATAAAGAAGGGGTAATAGATGAGTCTTACTGATTCATATCAAAGATAGACTCAAAATGTATACTTATTTATTACGTAAAGGTATACACTGGTACCGAAGTTCAACTCAATATTGAGTGTGCCAAGAGAAACTTGGCTCATATGTTAGTCTTATATATATATATATATATTTATATATAATAATATAATATATATATATATATATATATTATATATATATATATATATAATATATATTGCTACTTGCGTGCCAAAAATGTATTAGAGAAAACACTTGATTTTGTTAACATGTCAATTAATGGCATAATTTTGTTTACCATATATATGTCAATCAATAAACTAGAATTAATACTGATACACGATAAACATCGGACATTAACAAAAATGATTTTTTGTGCCAAGTTTCATTTCGATCCAAGAAAGCGTGGAAAGTATCGTGTCCCATAGAAACATCTAGGAAGCAAAATTCGTACATACATATATATGTATATAACCTCAAAATATATGTTTATATATTCTTGATCAGGGAGACCCCTCTTTCAAAAAATCTACCTCCTCTCATTCCCTCTTCCATGACCCTAATCTTATAAGGTAATTTTTCATTGAAAATTCGTAAAAAAAAAACTAATGCAGATAATGAGACGAACTTAGTTTATATGTTGGTTTATATGACTGACTACAAGCGTATCAAATTTAAAATTGATCGATATATACTATATCGATTTATATCGATTTATTTTGGAGAAATTCCGGTTTTTGAGTTCTTTTTGCAAACACAATTCTTTCCCTATATATCTACGGTTTAAATGAGGAAAGTAAAAGGAAATCAGTTGTAATAGACTAAGTAAAACTATCGATCTATTTCTCCCCAGCAGTCATTAGAGCTACATATGAGTCAGCGACAAAAACCTTGTTGATTAAATGGATTAAAGCTTTAGTGTAGAGAGCGGAGGGTGACCACGGAATTAAAAACTAGCTAGTAAAATCCATACTTATACCATCCTACAGTAATG
Organism: Microvelia longipes; assembly: GCA_018340805.1. NCBI lineage: Eukaryota > Metazoa > Arthropoda > Insecta > Hemiptera > Veliidae > Microvelia > Microvelia longipes. Next base: position 277,188 of record JACMZG010000041.1, on the reverse strand, counting down.
AATGTAATTCATTACGCAACCATTAAAGGAAAATTGATTTGCTGATTGGGATCTAGCGCATTAGCAATAGCGATTGCTATAATGCTAGCTAAAGGAATAATTTGCTTTCTTAATAGTTAAGTTTAATTTTTGGAGCGTTTTCAGCAAAGGGACTTCTGCAATGACATCTTTCTGGATGTTTTTTTTCCTTTTCCTCATACCGTAGGTTTATAGGAAAAGTGCTGTGTTTGCAAAAAAATCCGAAACCGGGATGTCACCAGAATCAATCGGTCTAAAACTCATGAATGTTTTAGACCTTTTTAAAGAACTCCCAAGTGATTTTTTACAAAGTTGTCATGACAACTTTGCCATGTCTATATGATATGGCTGTGCGAGAGACACCTAGGAAATGTAACTAGCAAACGCAATTCTACATCTGGGAACTGTTTCATCATTCGACATTCATCATCATTGATGGCTCGACATAATGTCATGTCCCACTCTGTTTCGTTACGTCTAACTTATCTAGGCGCGACAGAGCCTGAACTCACTCTGACCTTCAATTAATTCCGAAGAATGTAATATGCAGTATTTACCAGAGACGAGCGGTGCTCTCTTACCGCCATCCATGGCAAGCAAAACATGAATAGTTAACACAATATAATTGTGCGAGGACACCTAGGAAATGTAACTAGCAAAAACACAATGCTACATCAGGCAACTGTTCCATCAATCGACATTTATCATTCATCATTGATGGCTCGACATAATGTCATGTCCCACTCTGTTTCGTTACGTCTAACTTATCTAAGCGCGACAGAGCCTGAACTCACTCTGACCTTTAATTAAACTTTCGAAGAATATAATGTGAAGTATTTATCACAGACGAGCGATGCTCTCTTACTGCCATCATACTTGGCAAGCAAAACATATAATTTGATTCTACCGAGTTTTGCAACGCGTAACGAATAATTACTTAGACGTAACGGAACAGAGTTGGACATGACATTATGTCAAGCCATCAATGATATGAAATGATGGAACAGTTCCCAGATGTAGCATTTCATTTTGCTTGCTACATTTCCTAGGTGTCTCTCGCACAATTATATGTGTCAACTATTCATGTTTGCCAAATTTGATAGTTTTAAATGATCGATGTTTTGCTTATAAACCATCATATGAGTCAAGTTTCATCTCGTTATCAGAATTAGTTCATTTTATCACTAGTGTGATAAAAATTATCACAAAATTATCACTAGAGTGACATTGAATTGCAAAAAATCGAAAAATAATCTTATTGAAATGAAATTTGGATGCAAGTATACATTTCTATAATAAATAAGTATGCTAGGTTTCAATACAGTCAGTCAATAAGTGTCCAAGTCCAGAAAAGTTCTTTCAGGAATTGTGGATTCGAGATTAAAAACCGGAACAATAACGGAAAATTGGTACGACTAGCAACCCTGATACTTAGTTAAAACTACTTAGGAGTTCTTAAAAAACTCTATCAGATAATTCAGGAAAAATTCCGGTTTTGAACTTTCATGGAAAACATTTTCCTATATAACAACTGTATAAATGAGAAAAAGTAAATAGCCCTTAAAGAAGATAAATTTAAAATTTGTCGATCAAATAACTTGTTGTTGATCAATTCAAATTTATCGATTACATTGATAAAAATGTTGATTCGCTTATATTTATTCACATAAAACGATTAAAACTCTTCAAGCTTAAAATTTTATAATGTATAAAGAACATCTTGATTTCTTAATTTTTGTTTGTTGTCTACTTGTTGCTTTTTAGAAAACATGTATCTCTTTTGAATGCTGTAATTCATTTAGCGTCCGAAATAAAAACAAGAGACTTCTAAGCCACTAAGCAACGTCCGTACGAAACGAAGTAGCGATTGTACAAAAACCATGTGACACATGGTTGTTTGAAACATGGTTTTGTTCAATGTATTGGTTTGAATATGGTTTGTACATGGTCTTTGTTCTTATATAAGTTTGTCATATCATTAATTTATATAAGTAGCATACTGCCATGATATAAGAATTTTAAATGTAATGGTCAAGAAACATGATTTGTTTACATTATATTATACATGTCAATCGATAAAACCATAACTAATGCTGATAACACAATTTAACATAGTAAATTTGTTACCCATACACAATAATACATTCATATCAATTTCAGTCCGATAAGACAATTTTTAAAAATTTCGTGATTGTGGTTTAATGTCGTCACACATATTTCTTAAACAATAGAGTTCAGGAAATAGTGTTTTTGTATCGAGTTGGATTTTCATACTAAATTTATTTAGATCCAAGAAAGCATTCGAAAATCATCGAATCTCATAGAAACGTCAAAAACAAAAATTTCGTGTATACTACATACACGAACACACATATACATATATATATATATATATTATATATATATATATATATATATATATATATATATATATATATATATATGTTCAGTAAAAGATGTAATCTTGTGTCACCTTCCAAAAATCAATCTCACATCCTGCCCTCTTCATGACCCTAAGCTCATAAGCTCTTTTTTTCTAACAAAATTACCTAAATTCAGAATTTTACTACAAATTTGACACTTTTCAAAATTTTATTTTTCAGGTCAATTACTATATCCCGAAGAAATATAGCAGTTCTTGTTGTTGGTAAGTGTTTAATTTAATAAAACTAAGAGAAAAGTAAATCTTTAAAAAAACTCGATAATTATAAAGTATTAAAAAGTTTCTTTTTTCATTCTACCTTTAAAAAGGTGAAGAAAGAGTAAGAAATCCGCCCTCTGACTAAACAAATTAATTAATTACTGAGCATTGGGAAAAAAACTATTAAAACAAATAATTTAATAAAAGGTTAAAGAAGAAAGGGGAGAAAAAAAGGTGGATTTAAACAGTAATTAAAATATTAAAGACAATAGGATCTTAACTAGAACCTTGTTGGACCCCTCTTTAGGTTTTTTGCTTAAAAACCCTTTTTTGTGAGGGTGGTTCATTAAGTAAAAACGCCTATTAGGTGTTGTTTCTTAACCAGGGTTTTAGGAAATCGCAGGAGCTCACGTTAAAAAGTTTTTTGAAAGTACCTTTAGGGTTTTTATAGGTAAGGTAAGTTAGATAAGTAACGATGGGTATAAAAAATGTTTCTCTTATAAGGTTTTTTATAAAATGATAAATTTGGTTAGAGCTAAAAATCTTTTCTGTACAAACTAAATAATTTCTACTTTAAGATCATGGCTCTTAATAAACCATAGTTAGAATATGATTGGCTAATCCATTGTTTGTTAAGAAATAATAAAGATATATGGTGATGGCATTATATATATAACTATACTAATATTAATAATGATAATGCGTTTTCGTTTCTAAAGCCGAACATAACAAACAATACTAAAAGGTTCCCGATATAGTTTCTTTGTTCTTTGCGATCTGAATGTTGTGTGCTGATTTCATGAAAGACATGTGACTAATAATATTCTACGTCACATTTTAATATCACAGTGCTTCCCTTTTTTAAAACAAGGGAAAAGAAAACGCTCTTTAAAAAGCCTAAGTGCTCAGCATTATTAAATCAAGAGCCTCTTTACTAAACAAACATACCTCTCTTTTAATTGAAAAAAAAACTCTTAAAAAATCAAAGAGTTATTATTTTGTAATTTATTATTAATAATTATTTCACTGTTAACCTTTTAATTTAACTAAAAAAGAATTAAAAACAATTATAAAAAAACGTTTATTCTTCGGCACGATAGTCCAATTATGTTAGTTTATATTACTCTTTCTATAACAGAAAGTTCTATTATAGATTGTAATATAATTATGTTTAATTACAAGTAAATACATTTTTAGAAAGTTTTTTTTTTTTTTAGGGACGGGGTTGAAATTTGATAGACGCCTTTCAAAAATTAAAAATTGACCGTCTTAACTAATTGAGGGGCTTTTATTAATTTATGGTTGCGATCAAAGTTAAACGAATGTGGAAGTAAGTTTATATTTTGATAACGAAGATAAAACGACAAAGGTTTATGAAAAGATAGAAGTATTCCAACATAGTTGAGATTTATACACCTACCGAGCTTCCAACCAGGGATCCTGTTCGTTTCGTATCAGAGTAAAAAATGTATTGAAACTTAATCAAACAAAACTTTAAACTTAAAAATGAAGAAAAACACGTTGAGATATTTTACTAGAGGGGTCTCCTATTGGTTGAATTTTGAAATACTGGAAAAGTAACCTGACCTCATTCGATTCAAATAATTAAATAAACAGAACAAAAATACAGTTATATATTAGAATGATAGTATAGAGAAAATTATAAGCAGTGAAGATTTGTTTAAAAAACAAATCAAAACCATACAATTTGCTGGAAGCCGAAGACTATAGATTTAAGTAACCTTAACTTACTCACAAGAGTAAGTTAATGTTAAACCTTCTACAAAGAAGTTTTCAATGAGGTTACACAGAGCCCCTGAGAGCCCTAAAAAGATGTTTCAGGCTTTCTTTTAATGTATTGAGATAAGCTATTCCTCTTCTATGTCTCTCTAAGATCCCACCCCCTCTATTATTTTCTGAATAAATTAGTTAAAGGCCTAAGATATGCAGAGAGGGGATATCTTCACTCCAAATTTCGCCTGTTGCTAGTAATTTCAATACCTTACAGATAAGCTATTAAAAGTATGTTTTGTGTTACCAACTAACGGATAAAAATTTAAAATGTCCGTTCTTTACCCTTCAGTGAAGTTTTAAATTTTTGAAATCAAAATTTAAATACCCATCCGTGAGAAACTTTGATTAAAAACCTAATTCCTTTGTTCTTTAATTTTTTATTTTGTCCAGTTTTAAATCAACTTGGACAAAGTTGTCCCTTAGGGACAATGCGAAGATACCGTTAAAAAAATTATAAAAATGATTTTTAAGTATAAACTGGTTTTAAAGGGCGTTAGCGTCTTAACTATCTCTTAACCCTTCTTTTAATTTCTTGTTTTAATTGCCAAATTTCATGTGGACGCTACCTGACCCTTCTGAAAACCGGACTTAAGGGTTACTTTAAGGTAAAGGACTTTGAAACAAAAGAAACATATAGTACCTAACTTAAAACTTAGGGTTTAAAAAGGGTTTTCAAAGCTTAATCTCATCGTACCGTTAAAAAATTTGAACAAAATTTAAGATTTTTTTGAAAAATTTACAATGTTTTTTACAGATTATACAGGTTAAAGAAGATTACGTTTAAAACCGAGGCAATAAATATTGCATTGGTTTTGAATGTAATATTTTTTTGGGCCATTAAATATTAATAATTTTTTAGGAACTTATAGTATTGTAGGTTGTTATTATCGTTATTGTAGGTTTGTATTATCGTATTGTAGGTTTGTTATTATCGTTATTCCAACCTGTTAATGGTGCAACGTTTAAAATGGTACTTGCTTTTTTTAACGTATATACTGCTTTAGCAATCAGATTAGTGCCTGAATATAAGGAATTGAAGTCAATGAGCAGGCAGATATCCATGTGAATAGAATGACAAGAGACTCCGTGGGCTCTGAACCAATAGTAGTTACAACCCTAAAACTATAAAATAAGTTATAGTCAAAGATTGGGTCTTAACCAAGGATCTTGAATACAAGGATGACGCACTAAGTCGATTTGCCAAACAAAAAGTGACCCCATCGAAAACAAAAAATAGAGAGAATTCAACCACGAAAACACCGTCAAAACCAAATTGCACATGCTTAGTACAAACTGCGCATGCTTACAAGTTCTTATAACAGCGCAGGTCCTTATATTTTAGAGGCAAACTTACCTCTCAAGGTTTTCACATTGTTTATTGCTAAGAAGGTTATAATTTAGCACTGACTGAAGTGGCCAAGTATAGTCCAAAATTAAATTTAAATAAGCACATATGATTAACAAACACAAAATGTAACAATTACGAGAAGCATAGAAGAAAGTTGAGAAAGCAAACTTGACAACCTTGCTAACATAACCTGCGTTTGGCGCCTTTTTTCATTATAACCATGGGGAAGGTAAGTTTGCTTATTTTCTCTATCTCATACAACTTCCATGGGGTCAGAAAAGATCCTTAATGCGTCATCCTTTTATTCAAGATCCTTGGTCCTAACTAACTACCTGCCTTACTGACCTGAAGGCAACACTGCTAAATTGCCGCGAGTTCCTACTCTACACACATATTATTACTAGATAATATACAGAGATATTATTACTAGAAGAGCCCCTATAGGTTAAAGTTTGAAACTTCGCAAAAGTAACCTGACCACCTTCGATATTGAAAAATAATCAAATAATCAGCTCAAAATTACAATAATTATATAATAAAACGTTAAAAATTCAAATCAAAACACAATCAATGTGCGGGAAACCGAAATAAATTGATTAATTAAACCCTAACTTACTCTTGATAGAGGTTCAATGAGGTTTTCACAAGAGCCCCTGAAAGCCCCTTAAATTGATGTTTCAGGCCACTTAATGTATTTAGCCTATGCCCCCTCTAGTATATCTGTAATCTACACATAACAGCAATTTATTAAGATCCGAAGGCGAGATTTGTAAGAGCGAATTAATTTTCACAAACTACTAATAATTAGTGTAGAGATAAGAAATCTCTGTAATCCCAGTTTATTTTTAATTATCCCTCACAACTGATTTAACCATTGCGTGACAATCTGAATCTCGTTTTTTTGTTTCAATAATTTTTTTTAAACAGTTGAATCTAAACCAGCCACAGCCAGGTCAGATTTGCGTTGAAAAAAGATAGAAAAACAGCTTTATAGAAAATCATATCTTAAAACACTATGTTATGTCAAATATGTTTTATGTTTTGATCTCGACAAAGAAGTTAAAGAAAAGAAATAAGAAAATCTTTAATGTAATAAATATGACTACTAAGTTTGGTTCTCCAATATGTCAAGGATACTTACGGGTTTGTTGGATCATTAAAATTAAGCTACATCGAACATGTTCAGTGCTTGGATAGGTGACCGCTGCAAATATACCTAATGTTTTACAGTTGAGAAAAGAGCGAAGCGAGTTCGGAGATGTTTTCAGTATAAATTTGGCGATTTCTAAATTGTAGATGATTTAAATCATAGATTTATTGGTTTCCGGAATTTAGATTATTAGGTTTTACATGGCTACTTAAAATCTATTTAAATAAGGTAAAAAGAAAATTATGCTTTGAAATTTTATACACGTGCACTAAATTTATATTTGTTTAAAATTTTAAAATTTATTATCAGCATTAGTTCCGGTTTTATTGATATACATGTATAAAAAACTGTAAAACACACGTTTTAAGACTAAAAAATTAGAAAATTCGCTTAAATATTTAGGCAGTATGCCACTTAGTAATATGTGGGGGGGGGGAGTGGTAGTAACTACCAGGCAAGTAGGCCGTTGTTTTAGGCCCTTTTTGCCAGCTCCCTAGATAGTGTATTACTCCTTTTAATTTCAAGTGTAGGTATATTTCATCTAATCTAGACAGAAAGTGCGTGGATTTCTATGGTTCCTCTCATGCTTTTTTCAAGCAATCATACATATTTTCACTCTTATAAGTCTAGTGAAAACTGTGTCCTCGCTGTTAAACCAAACCTCCATACACTTTAAACTACAAGGCATTTAGTTCCTTTAGTTAGAGTTCACCGGCTTTACGTTCTGAAGACGTGGTACGTAGAATTTTATTCCCTTTTATAAAACCCCAGAGGCCCGTGCTGGGATGGAACCCATGACTAAATAAACTCAGTAGTTTAAAGTCCATTTATTCTGAGTATTTGCCACATACCTTAAACCACTACACCACGGGTGACTCTTAGTCACCACGTGGTGTAGTGACTAAAAAAACAAGCCAATTAAAAAAACTAGCCATATGGCAAACTGATATAGGATAACAAATATGTGGCCGCGGCGGTCTAGAGCCTGAAGTTTCTGGTTTTGTCAATAAACAAAGAAGAATATAAGCGGAATCCTCATTTCTCGGACATAAAACCTATAGAATTAGTAAGAAATATTGTTTCAGGAAATTCAAAAAATTATTCTAAAAATTTTCAGGTAGCGCAAATTAGCAGGAAAATGTTTCCTTGTGGTGAATTTCTTAAAAAAAATGGTATTTTGTCAGTTGAAATTTAATGAACCCATATTACAAGATTAATTACTGGGAATATCTTACTAAACCCCCAGGACCCAAGAAACAAGATATTAACAAGTTTCCTATAATAATTAACAATTTTTCCTATATTCCTATATAAAAATCAAGTCAAACGCTGATTTTACATACATTACATACACACACACACACACACACACCACACACACACACACGACACACACAACACACACACACACACACATATATATATATAAATATATATATATATATATATATATATATATATATATATATATATCACTGAAAACAACCTTATGTGCATTCTAGCTATGCAAACTCAAAGGGTCTACTAAAAGTCTGTAATTAAAAATAAAAACTTTCTACAACTATAATTACAAACTCGTACATTAATTATACATAAGTAATTAACAAAGAGAAAACTTTTTAATGACTTAAAAAATAGATAATTACACTATTAAAAATTGTTTAAAAAAATCGCGTTTTTCTAACCCCTCGGAAAAACTCTAGTGTGGGGGGGGAACATGCTAGACATTAATTCTCTCGACGAAAATTACCAAATCACGAATATTTTAATTACCCTCCGACTCTTCCCCCTCCATTTGAATATCTTATGGCTTAATGGTAATTAAGTTGTTTTGGACTTCGAAATCTTAAGTATGTAATTAATTTAAGGAAATTGATAATGTAATCTTAAAATTGTATTATAAACATATTTGCAAGGCTGTATTTGTTATAAATATGTTTTAATAAATTTATATTTTTTTTAAATTTATTCTGTTTTATTAATTAACATATATAAATGTTTTTTTATAACTTTTTTGAAGTTTTTTTTTGGATTTAGAAAAACGTAAAAAACCCCTCTAAATGTGGGGTTGTTAGAAGGGGGAGGAGTGATCACGAACGTTTTAATTATAGGGTATCAAATCTCACCTTTTGATAGCTTTAATTCTTTTTTTTAGTTAGGGGGAGGAGTTAAAAAAAATCCTCAACCCTGAGAAAAGAAATAATTAAACATAAAAAGTGGGAAATAAATTTTATCATGATATACGAATTTTAGATTATTTAAACTCGTTGCAAAATTCTATGCAATAACATATAATTCTTGTGGCCTTGTTTGTAAACGTAGTGGTTCCGAGCTGCGAAACTTTTAGTTCCGTTAAGAGAAGGAATAAAAAAAAAGGCATGGTCGAGTTCCGTCACAGCCATGGTTGAGTCCGTTATGAGAACGATTAAAGAAAAAGTATGATCGAGTTCCGTCACATAGTATATGTATTGACCACACCTGATGCACAGGTGGCAACTATGTGCATCATGTGTGTCAATACATATACTATGTGACGGAACTCGATCATACTTTTTTTCTTTAATCGTTCTCATAACGGACTCAACTACTCAACCATGGCTGTGACGGATGCATCACCTTGGCTTCCGTGATTTAACAAAAATGGTGCTTACTGTGAAGCCTCTTGTAAAATTATGTTTAATTAAATGCTAATTGAGTTAGGTTGAATAAGTTACAAAATTTTGGTATCGTTACACGTAAATTTTCTTATCCTATCAGATTTGGCTACGCTCTCACTCACTACTTTGGACTCGCTTCGCTCGTCCTCAGATAGTAAATACAATCCGTTTTTTCAGCATTCACCCATCCGGGCACTGAACTCGCTCGATGCGTGCTGAATTTGAAATAAAACAACCACCCATAAAATAAAGAACCGGCAGTATTATTAAAATTATTTTTTCAACAATCCTGGTTGGAATGATAATTTTTTATAGTTTTTTTATATTATATAAGTTTACTACTACTAAATAAATAATTCCGGCGCGGTGGTCCGCTGTCGGGTAATTTCTTTTAGAATACGTGTGTTGTTCCCCCACCACTCATCAGGTAATATCATGTAAAATATTAGATGAGTACCTGCTGAATAAAGTTGCACACTGACGATGATGACAGAACACTAATCACACAGACTTCAGTCAACAACTTTGTGAAAACACTTAGGAGGTCTTAAAAAACCCTAAAACTGATAATTCTGTTGCAAGATCTTGAATATAAAGGGAATGACGCACTGAGTCGATTTGCTATACAAAAATGTGACCCCATCGAAAACCAAAAAAGTAGAGAGAATTCAACACGAAACACACGTCAAAAACCAATTGCACATGCTTGGTACAAACTGCCATGCTTAAATTCTATAACAGCGCAGGTCTTAAATTTTAGAGGCAAACTTACCTTTCAATGGTTTATGCTTTTCCATTGTTTATTGCTTGAAAAGGTTAAAACACGCTTAAATAATCATTAAAACTAATGTTACTAGTATATCCAAAATTTAAAAAATTAATAAGCACAAATGTCTTAACAAGCACCACACATGTAACAAATAGAGAAGCGCAGAAGAAAGTTGAGACGCAAACTTGACAACCTTGCTATATAACCTGCGTTGCGCATTTTTTTTCCATTATAAACCATGGGAAGGTAAGTTTGCTCCTATTTCTCTATCTTTAAAACTTCTATGGGCTCAGAAATGTTCCTTAATGGTCATCCCTTTATTCAAGATCCTTGTTCTGTTGAAATCCTGCTTTTAGATTATTAGTGCAAGCGCAAATACTTTCCCAAATAACCACGGTATAAAAAGGAGAAGTAAAAATAAGTTTTAAAAAAATCGACATTAAACCCCAAAATAAAGTTCCACATCTAGACCGAAAATTCTTTAAAAAGAATAGAGGTCAATGTCTTATCGCAGAAAAAGATATTTTATATACCTTCAAAGAGGGTATTTGTCGTAGCGAGACTAGTAAATACTATTTCCCCTACATTGGGCCACCTAGAAAAACTACCCTAGTCCATCTGATATTATCGATTTTCGCCGACCCTCGCCAGGGTCACCGACGTCCGTGACGTCACGTCAGTACCCTAAAGTTCTTCAGACTTAATTGTAGTTAATTTTAGTTCTAACTAGTTTTAATCCCTCCTTTTGAAGGCACTAATTGGATTGAGACGGATGAAAATGAGTCAGAACTCGGTTGTGATGTTATAATTCGATTTCATACTATGATAGAACTAGTCTGATTTGGTTATTTTCATTTGTGCCACTTGTATAATTTTGTTATTCGACTATTTCATGATGTACTGCACATGTACGAATGAGAATAAAAAGAAGGATCAACTTTTTCATAAAAACTAAGAGATCTACCTTGGTTTTGAACCTCTGAACTACGAGTAGTTATTATTAGCTATTACCATGTTAAGTTATTTACGTCCTCTTTATTTCTGTTTATAATAATTATAATCTTGTCACCAATAAGGGTAATTTAATTCCAACACCGGAAACAATGAAATTGTAGTCCCTTATTGTAAATTACGTAAAAATAGGTTCAGATTCTTGTTATCAGATTTTTCAACTGCTTATAGTCTAAGAGTCAGGCCTAAAAGGTGTGACTACTTTAAATCAAATTTTACTGAAAATTCACCTTAAATTAATAAGGAAAAGCATAGTCTGCCTATCCAGAGT
>JACMZG010000041.1:243087-265519 GCA_018340805.1 Microvelia longipes | reverse complement strand
TAAATTTATAATTCAATCTAGTAATCTTTTGAAAATTACGATGAAAAAACTATATTTTCCAATTTTCATCCCGGTTCAATTTCAAATTTTGGTAAAATCAAAAAAATTTTACTGGAGATGCCGGGGATCGAACCCGGGACCTTTCACATGCAAAGCGAACGCTCTACCACTGAGCTACATCCCCTTGGAAAAGTTATCAGATTTTTCAAAACTTAATATTTCCTATTTTCCAGTCAAATCAAATTGATATTTATAATTCAATCTAGTAATCTTTTGAAAATTACGATGAAAAAACTATATTTTCCAATTTTCATCCCGGTTCAATTTCAAATTTTGGTAAAATCAAAAAAAATTTTACTGGAGATGCCGGGGATCGAACCCGGGACCTTTCACATGCAAAGCGAACGCTCTACCACTGAGCTACATCCCCTTGGAAAAGTTATCAGATTTTTCAAAACTTAATATTTCCTATTTTCCAGTCAAATCAAATTGATATTTATAATTCAATCTAGTAATCTTTTGAAAATTACGATGAAAAAACTATATTTTCCAATTTTCATCCCGGTTCAATTTCAAATTTTGGTAAAATCAAAAAAATTTTACTGGAGATGCCGGGGATCGAACCCGGGACCTTTCACATGCAAAGCGAACGCTCTACCACTGAGCTACATCCCCTTGGAAAAGTTATCAGATTTTTCAAAACTTAATATTTCCTATTTTCCAGTCAAATCAAATTGATATTTATAATTCAATCTAGTAATCTTTTGAAAATTACGATGAAAAAACTATTTTTCCAATTTTCATCCCGGTTCAATTTCAAATTTTGGTAAAATCAAAAAAATTTTACTGGAGATGCCGGGGATCGAACCCGGGACCTTTCACATGCAAAGCGAACGCTCTACCACTGAGCTACATCCCCTTGGAAAAGTTATCAGATTTTTCAAAACTTAATATTTCCTATTTTCCAGTCAAATCAAATTGATATTTATAATTCAATCTAGTAATCTTTTGAAAATTACGATGAAAAAACTATATTTTCCAATTTTCATCCCGGTTCAATTTCAAATTTTGGTAAAATCAAAAAAATTTTACTGGAGATGCCGGGGATCGAACCCGGGACCTTTCACATGCAAAGCGAACGCTCTACCACTGAGCTACATCCCCTTGGAAAAGTTATCAGATTTTTCAAAACTTAATATTTCCTATTTTCCAGTCAAATCAAATTGATATTTATAATTCAATCTAGTAATCTTTTGAAAATTACGATGAAAAAACTATATTTTCCAATTTTCATCCCGGTTCAATTTCAAATTTTTGGTAAAATCAAAAAAAATTTTACTGGAGATGCCGGGGATCGAACCCGGGACCTTTCACATGCAAAGCGAACGCTCTACCACTGAGCTACATCCCCTTGGAAAAGTTATCAGATTTTTCAAAACTTAATATTTCCTATTTTCCAGTCAAATCAAATTGATATTTATAATTCAATCTAGTAATCTTTTGAAAATTACGATGAAAAAACTATATTTTTCCAATTTTCATCCCGGTTCAATTTCAAATTTTGGTAAAATCAAAAAAATTTTACTGGAGATGCCGGGGATCGAACCCGGGACCTTTCACATGCAAAGCGAACGCTCTACCACTGAGCTACATCCCCTTGGAAAAGTTATCAGATTTTTCAAAACTTAATATTTCCTATTTTCCAGTCAAATCAAATTGATATTTATAATTCAATCTAGTAATCTTTTGAAAATTACGATGAAAAAACTATATTTTCCAATTTTCATCCCGGTTCAATTTCAAATTTTGGTAAAATCAAAAAAATTTTACTGGAGATGCCGGGGATCGAACCCGGGACCTTTCACATGCAAAGCGAACGCTCTACCACTGAGCTACATCCCCTTGGAAAAGTTATCAGATTTTTCAAAACTTAATATTTCCTATTTTCCAGTCAAATCAAATTGATATTTATAATTCAATCTAGTAATCTTTTGAAAATTACGATGAAAAAACTATATTTTCCAATTTTCATCCCGGTTCAATTTCAAATTTTGGTAAAATCAAAAAAATTTTACTGGAGATGCCGGGGATCGAACCCGGGACCTTTCACATGCAAAGCGAACGCTCTACCACTGAGCTACATCCCCTTGGAAAAGTTATCAGATTTTTCAAAACTTAATATTTCCTATTTTCCAGTCAAATCAAATTGATATTTATAATTCAATCTAGTAATCTTTTGAAAATTACGATGAAAAAACTATATTTTCCAATTTTCATCCCGGTTCAATTTCAAATTTTGGTAAAATCAAAAAAATTTTACTGGAGATGCCGGGGATCGAACCCGGGACCTTTCACATGCAAAGCGAACGCTCTACCACTGAGCTACATCCCCTTGGAAAAGTTATCAGATTTTTCAAAACTTAATATTTCCTATTTTCCAGTCAAATCAAATTGATATTTATAATTCAATCTAGTAATCTTTTGAAAATTACGATGAAAAAACTATATTTTCCAATTTTCATCCCGGTTCAATTTCAAATTTTGGTAAAATCAAAAAAATTTTACTGGAGATGCCGGGGATCGAACCCGGGACCTTTCACATGCAAAGCGAACGCTCTACCACTGAGCTACATCCCCTTGGAAAAGTTATCAGATTTTTCAAAACTTAATATTTCCTATTTTCCAGTCAAATCAAATTGATATTTATAATTCAATCTAGTAATCTTTTGAAAATTACGATGAAAAAACTATATTTTCAATTTTCATCCCGGTTCAATTTCAAATTTTGGTAAAATCAAAAAAATTTTACTGGAGATGCCGGGGATCGAACCCGGGACCTTTCACATGCAAGCGAACGCTCTACCACTGAGCTACATCCCCTTGGAAAAGTTATCAGATTTTTCAAAACTTAATATTTCCTATTTTCCAGTCAAATCAAAATATATAATTCAATCTAGTAATCTTTTGAAAATTACGATGAAAAAACTATATTTTCCAATTTTCATCCCGGTTCAATTTCAAATTTTGGTAAAATCAAAAAAATTTTACTGGAGATGCCGGGGATCGAACCCGGGACCTTTCACATGCAAAGCGAACGCTCTACCACTGAGCTACATCCCCTTGGAAAAGTTATCAGATTTTTCAAAACTTAATATTTCCTATTTTCCAGTCAAATCAAATTGATATTTATAATTCAATCTAGTAATCTTTTGAAAATTACGATGAAAAAACTATATTTTCCAATTTTCATCCCGGTTCAATTTCAAATTTTGGTAAAATCAAAAAAATTTTACTGGAGATGCCGGGGATCGAACCCGGGACCTTTCACATGCAAAGCGAACGCTCTACCACTGAGCTACATCCCCTTGGAAAAGTTATCAGATTTTTCAAAACTTAATATTTCCTATTTTCCAGTCAAATCAAATTGATATTTATAATTCAATCTAGTAATCTTTTGAAAATTACGATGAAAAAACTATATTTTCCAATTTTCATCCCGGTTCAATTTCAAATTTTGGTAAAATCAAAAAAATTTTACTGGAGATGCCGGGGATCGAACCCGGGACCTTTCACATGCAAAGCGAACGCTCTACCACTGAGCTACATCCCCTTGGAAAAGTTATCAGATTTTTCAAAACTTAATATTTCCTATTTTCCAGTCAAATCAAATTGATATTTATAATTCAATCTAGTAATCTTTTGAAAATTACGATGAAAAAACTATATTTTCCAATTTTCATCCCGGTTCAATTTCAAATTTTGGTAAAATCAAAAAAATTTTACTGGAGATGCCGGGGATCGAACCCGGGACCTTTCACATGCAAAGCGAACGCTCTACCACTGAGCTACATCCCCTTGGAAAAGTTATCAGATTTTTCAAAACTTAATATTTCCTATTTTCCAGTCAAATCAAATTGATATTTATAATTCAATCTAGTAATCTTTTGAAAATTACGATGAAAAAACTATATTTTCCAATTTTCATCCCGGTTCAATTTCAAATTTTGGTAAAATCAAAAAAATTTTACTGGAGATGCCGGGGATCGAACCCGGGACCTTTCACATGCAAAGCGAACGCTCTACCACTGAGCTACATCCCCTTGGAAAAGTTATCAGATTTTTCAAAACTTAATATTTCCTATTTTCCAGTCAAATCAAATTGATATTTATAATTCAATCTAGTAATCTTTTGAAAATTACGATGAAAAAACTATATTTTCCAATTTTCATCCCGGTTCAATTTCAAATTTTGGTAAAAATCAAAAAAATTTTACTGGAGATGCCGGGGATCGAACCCGGGACCTTTCACATGCAAAGCGAACGCTCTACCACTGAGCTACATCCCCTTGGAAAAGTTATCAGATTTTTCAAAACTTAATATTTCCTATTTTCCAGTCAAATCAAATTGATATTTATAATTCAATCTAGTAATCTTTTGAAAATTACGATGAAAAAACTATATTTTCCAATTTTCATCCCGGTTCAATTTCAAATTTTGGTAAAATCAAAAAAATTTTACTGGAGATGCCGGGGATCGAACCCGGGACCTTTCACATGCAAAGCGAACGCTCTACCACTGAGCTACATCCCCTTGGAAAAGTTATCAGATTTTTCAAAACTTAATATTTCCTATTTTCCAGTCAAATCAAATTGATATTTATAATTCAATCTAGTAATCTTTTGAAAATTACGATGAAAAAACTATATTTTCCAATTTTCATCCCGGTTCAATTTCAAATTTTGGTAAAATCAAAAAAATTTTACTGGAGATGCCGGGGATCGAACCCGGGACCTTTCACATGCAAAGCGAACGCTCTACCACTGAGCTACATCCCCTTGGAAAAGTTATCAGATTTTTCAAAACTTAATTTTCCTATTTTCCAGTCAAATCAAATTGATATTTATAATTCAATCTAGTAATCTTTTGAAAATTACGATGAAAAAACTATATTTTCCAATTTTCATCCCGGTTCAATTTCAAATTTTGGTAAAATCAAAAAAAATTTTACTGGAGATGCCGGGGATCGAACCCGGGACCTTTCACATGCAAAGCGAACGCTCTACCACTGAGCTACATCCCCTTGGAAAAGTTATCAGATTTTTCAAAACTTAATATTTCCTATTTTCCAGTCAAATCAAATTGATATTTATAATTCAATCTAGTAATCTTTTGAAAATTACGATGAAAAAACTATATTTTCCAATTTTCATCCCGGTTCAATTTCAAATTTTGGTAAAATCAAAAAAATTTTACTGGAGATGCCGGGGATCGAACCGGGACCTTTCACATGCAAAGCGAACGCTCTACCACTGAGCTACATCCCTTGGAAAAGTTATCAGATTTTTCAAAACTTAATATTTCCTATTTTCCAGTCAAATCAAATTGATATTTATAATTCAATCTAGTAATCTTTTGAAAATTACGATGAAAAAACTATATTTTTCCAATTTTCATCCCGGTTCAATTTCAAATTTTGGTAAAATCAAAAAAATTTTACTGGAGATGCCGGGGATCGAACCCGGGACCTTTCACATGCAAAGCGAACGCTCTACCACTGAGCTACATCCCCTTGGAAAAGTTATCAGATTTTTCAAAACTTAATATTTCCTATTTTCCAGTCAAATCAAATTGATATTTATAATTCAATCTAGTAATCTTTTGAAAATTACGATGAAAAAACTATATTTTCCAATTTTCATCCCGGTTCAATTTCAAATTTTGGTAAAATCAAAAAAATTTTACTGGAGATGCCGGGGATCGAACCCGGGACCTTTCACATGCAAAGCGAACGCTCTACCACTGAGCTACNTCAAATTGAATTCATAGCAAATGATTGCATCTCGATTGTTGATTGTCCTAATGTTGTTTTGGTTGTTTCTTAGCTGTAGTTTTTAATTTTTAAAAAATGAGAAAAATGTGCGATCCGGGAGTTCGAACCCACGGATCGAAATGCTTGGAAGGGCATCCATGCCTGTTATTATAACTTATATTTTTTTTATATAACTATTGATACATAAAAGTTTTAAATATCACAAAGATAACGGTCCTGCATGGGACTAAATGTTATGATCGTTCATCGGAGGAATAATTCTATCGGCATTGCTTTTTGTCGCCGAGGTTTATTTCATGATTTTCTGACTTTTTTTAGAGCTATAAAGTTATCTTTTTCTGCAACGTAGAGATTTTGTTTTTTGTTATGATTTGTCGTTATTGTATTAATCGTTTTTTTTGTTAACTCTATCCAAACGATTAATATAAATATAGCATTTTCTACGAAGGTAGAATAGTTAATTACAATTTATGCATTGCTCTATTTCAAAAACGCTTTAACAAAATCCTAACATAAACGTTTCTTTATTTTACAAATATCAATAACATAGTAACAAATTATTTACAGAAGATGTATTTTTTTTATTGCTATTTGATATTAACAATTTAGTTTATATACATTTATTGGATTGTAATGCAAAAAATTGCTTCCTATTGGTTCTCTAAGTCATCAAAAAAAAGATCCTGAAAATTTTAAATATTCAGAAAAACTAAGATCAAGGTTCTAAGTTGCTTTCATGTGGCAATTTTCCAAATTTTTAGCCATATTTTAAAATTCAATTTTAAATTCGATATTTATTGAAACAAACTATTTTTAAATCCTATTTTTAAATTTAGTAATTATATTGTCAAATAGAATTTTTAATTGTTAATTTAATTTTAATTTTTCCTAAATTATCCTATTCATTTTATTAACAACCAAAACATAGCCATCAACAAATTAACTAGGATTTTTAATTTAATTAATAGAACCAGCATCAAATACAAATTAACTAATTTTTAATAAATTAATAGACTTTACTTTAATTTATGCAAATTATCGAGTTTTAATCGAGATTACCCGTTGTATGGTATCTCAGATTGTTAGCGATTGTCTATGTTGAGACCAAACCGCATTGTTTTAAAATGGACCGAATTTGCGCTTGAAAGACCTAATTTTGGAAAGGACAAGAGAGTCGATTTCGGAATACTACCAAGTGAACAATAATGAAGGTTCCTAGTTCAATTTTGATATCAGGTTTGCAATTTGATTTTTAGCTTTTAGATTGAGTATTTTTCGATATTTTCTTTGTCCACTGTTAGCAAGTTTTTCAATTGAGTCGATTGGACATTTTTTGTCTATAAGTAAATTGTTTTAGGCTTCGTCATTTGTAATAATAATGTCTACTCTTTCTTTTAGATTCAGAACAAGTGAACAAGTGTTGGTCAGTTACAATATTCTTGATGGAGATTTAAGGAATGAGACAGCTTTGCAGACACGCATTGTGCGTACAGTTGTCAATATTTTGTAACCCTGCAGCTTTTGTTAGTACGTGTGTCATATTTCATCAGTTTCGTGGCAACGACGACACAACCTTTGTTCAGTATTAATGTTTTGAGGTCTGGCATTTATCGATAATACATTTATTTCGAGCTTTGTGAATTGAAGCTTCCAAGAGAAAATTTCCAAGATCGCTTCCGAAAAATAGCTTTATTTATGTCAGGTTGACAGTTTATGGACTCAGCCAATAAAGTTGCCTTTTTACTATTGTGCCATTATTGAATATGATTCTTGAAGGTTCGCGATGATAGAATAAACGCAATTTCCACTGCGAAACTTTCTAACTAGATAAAAGTGGCCTTTTGATAAGGTAGTTATACGGAGCCACATCTTTGTTAAAAACTTCAAATTTAATCTTTGTGTTATGAATTTTATTGAAAAAGAGGATTGCATTTCTGGGGTCTTATCCACTGGACTTTTTAGCACAGATTTTATTGAATTATAGTTATTGTTTACAAGTCGAAAGCTGAATCAAGGATGGAGGATTTCTTTAGCACTCGGATTTGTGATGAAAATAGATTATATCTATTATTTTCTCAGTTTACTTTTACAGTTTCGATTGTCAATAAACGAAATTGGCTTGCAACATACTTTGTGTATGATATTCGTCCAAAGATCAGTGCAGTTTGCTCCACGATCTTCTGTAGAACAATAAAAGTATGTTATTTTGATTTTTTTGGAAGGTTCATCATATCGAAGTTGTTCCCTTAATTTTACTCAGTAATATGGAAATTGTAATGAGGATTCAAAGAGGTGCAGTTAGAGACTTTGTTTTATTTCTCTGTTCTGAACGCGAAAATCAGTCTAGAGTGAAGAAAATTTTGTATGCTTTAACTTTTGCCAAACCTAATAAATCGATTTTTGCCATTTTCAGTATCAGAACGAATTTGATAAATTTGATAAGGAGTTTTGATCTGCCAGACTTCTCCGATTGGGACACCCAGGACTGATAGAAATTCATTTGTGCAAGCATTTTAATTTGGTTTTGTTAATTGAAATTTTCATTTATGGTGTTTGTCCTTGTGAAATGAAGATAAGCACATTTATCTGGTCGAAATTCAATCCAATTTTCGTTTGCAATAAATGTTGCTTGGTTGACTAGCTTTTTGTTAACTCAGCGACGTTGTTTTGCTATTAACGAGATGTCATCGCATTTATGCCTAAAACTTTGTATTCCTGAATCACCCATCATGAATCTAGAACATTAGGCGTAATATTTAACATGCTTCTAGCCCACTGGATTAATTGCTATGGCAAAGAGAGGTCATTGATAAGGGGAACCTTGTTTGACACTCTTTTGGATGGAATATTTTCAGTTAATATGTTACCACAACAATAAATTGAGCTAGTGTTTTGTAGAGATATTTAATAATGTTGATAAAGGGTTCATTCAATTCCAATACATCTAACAAAGACCACAGTATTCGTGGAGGGAATACTTCCGAATGCAATCTTTAATATCCAACCAAGCTATTAGCATTTGGACTGGATTTGTGTATTTTGGAAAATTCCAAGGGCGGCTGTGAGAATTGAATTATGTTCTACACTCCCTCTCATGTTCAGAACACCTTTTTGAATTGGGCAGAAGAGATTTTCTTGATCCAGAAGTTCAGTCTTCGAGTAGAATTGCGGCGAAATTTTTAGATTACCGACAATAAAGCTATGGACGCACGAGGATTTATTATATAAATTTTTCTTATCAGGCTTATTGGATGAGAATTAGTTTTGAAGGATTTCCAGGATTTGGGATAAGGTGTTGTAGATTATATTGTGTTGTAGAGGTGACAAAGGAAGTTTCCTTCCGGGTCAAGATATTGATGTCTCTATAGGTGATATTGTCTAGTCCTGGAGCTGAGTTGTTAACATTTCGTGTCATTTATAACATCACAAGGAATACATTTTATCAAGTGTTAATAAAGATAGAGGATTTCTTGACATATACTTATTGAGATTCCATATGAATTTGGCGGGTTCATCATGCGAAAGAATTATCAATATCCTCAATTCGAGGTTTCTCATCAGATAAATCTTCATTTGAGAGGATTGAATGGCTGTTTTTCTCAGTTTTTATTAAAATCTGATCTAAGTTTGATGATCCAACATTAATTTGGGTTTAGTTTTGCCAGATATGGCCTATGTTCCTTTTGAATTTCATCGGACTTTAAACAAAGATCCTGTACATATTTTTATAATAGAGTCAGGCTCCAGTGTTTCGATTTCAATAAGTATTTTATTTGCTTTAACGATGCGACTTTGTTTCTTAAGTTTTACAGTTCATTCTGGATATTGAGCAATCAAACCTCTAGATTCTGATTTCCAATTAATATATTTTGAGGACATAGCATCAAGAATTGTCCCATTTCTTGAGTGTTAGTTAATGAGGGAGCGAATCAAAGCAAAATGCATTAATGAAAAGCATAATAAAATTTTTGAGAACATCCAGACACCTCTTACATCATGAAGGCATTGCTGAGAATTGAGTTATGGTTTTCTCGACAGGCAATCTCATTAATTTTGACAAAATTTATTACTAATTTCTACGTGTCCTTTATTTTCAATAATTGTCGTTGATTTTAGTACATAGTGTCAGACATTTCATAATCGATAATAAGGACAAACAGTGGAGATTTGGGGACGAAAAAATTGCAAAAATCATTTTTGCATTATAGAGATTATCAAAATTTAAAGGTTCAATTGACATGTTCAGTGCACCCGTCTAGATGGCATTACACATTGTACTATCTAACAAGATAAAAAGTTTTGAAGTTTGAGGTTTTGTTTAAAAAATTATGAATTATAGTCATTATTAATTTTACTATTATATTGTGGATGTTTAACTGAAGTCTCTTTACACAAATTAGAAAATGAATTTTCCAGTTATTTTACGATTAATACGTATTCAGATTTTTGGTTTGTAATTCTGCTCTCAATCTGCTGGATGAAAGCAGCTGGCAATATACAAAGGTTTTAGTAGAATCATGAGAATGTGAAGAATACCATTATTTCCTATTAAAACAAATATTAAAACCAGTAAAAAGGTTTATTAAGGTAATAGTACATTTTCACCTATTACCAAAGCGATCAGTGATTTTTTCCGTCATTCAACAATTTGAACATGTAGCTATTTTTAACGGTAGGATAATAAGTAGACACCAACGGTTGTTCTTTGGTATAACAGAAAGCGACAGAATTAACCTCTAAATTGTTTAAAGTTTATGTTATCATATGATTTAAAATCTTTATTTTTGTGCATAAGATTGAGAGTGACTTCCATAGGCAAAATATTAGATGTTCGGATATCTTCGAAACAATATGTAATGAGAGAAGCAATACAAGGTAATTCAGTTTTGTGATTTAAGGAATGTTTTGTCGAGGAATGTACTTTGTGCTTTTGCCAGATGCATTTTTTAAATGAAATAACTAAATTCATTTGAGCCCCACTCCACCAAGAATCTTGTCCAGGTTTTGGGGCAATCTATTTTCGACTTCACTACGATATCACTTATAAGTTTTGAAACTCTTGCATTGTCTGTTCATTAAAGACTTGGCATATGCACAAGCTAAAAGACCGCAATCAGAGTTGTTAGCTGTGATAAATTAGATTTTTAATTATTATGTGGTAAGAGTTGTATTGTTCAAATTGATAAGTTTATTTAATGCGCTATTTAAGTTGTTTGCAGCAATAGTGTTTTCAATTCTGCCTGTGACTATATTAAATTGAATCAAACATGTTATGAGGACAAAGTTGATTTGCAGATATACAAAAAGGATCCAATGTGTTGGACTTAATGTTCACTGGACAAAAGAATTATGTCGGCTGAAAAAGTAACAGGATGGAATGTCAAGTATCGATTCTGACAAGTTCGAAGAAATAATTTGAACTAGAGTCGGAGATAAAATATGTATAAATAGGGTGTTGATTGGTTACTGAGGAAGAAATCGATTTCATCATCAGTAAACCATTAGTTGGTTTTCAAACTATAGATGTTTCTGCATCAGTCACATATCATGTGTTTTTTGATGCAGGACTTGATGCAGATGTATGCCGTTCATTTGTTAGGCAGTGGTAACTTCTTTTGGAAGCGAACGCAAGTGTTTTGAGATGGGTGTTGGATTTTAACTTAATTGACACTACAGGCTCAGCATCCATATCTGTGTCTAAGTTTACCGGGGAGAATACTAGACATGTACTACATAAATTAATTAACAGTTGTTTATCTCAATTTCTTTATGTTTTCAGGTTTGAGCAGATTTTACCAAGTTTTTGATTACATTATTTTCAATGAACGTGTAACGTGGATCAGTTTTGGTTGTAGGCAACTTCAATGTCATGGTTTGAGCTTAAAATTTTAAGTATTTAATGAATTTGTATTTGTGATACTATTCATAATGTTAGTCGATTTATCAACATTGCTATTGTCTCTAAAGAATTTTTAAGGTATTAATTAATCCCATTCTAAATGTTACGCCTTTCGCTAGGAAATAATATTCTTTTTTGACATTTCAGAGATGTTATATGTGTATTTTCCATTTTAGATTGTCATATTTATCTCTAAGGAGTCCAGTAAACAAATCTCTTTAGCTTTATTTATATTTACTGTTTCCTTATCATCATTTATTGATAAATATATTCCACTCCCTTACCTAATTTTGGAGGACCAGGTCCATTTGAGTTTTAAACCCTTATATGCGCTTTTCGACAAGTTCAGAAATCATTTATGATAACTATTGATTCATTTGAGATTACTGCATTCAGGTTATTAATTCGCTAGGATAATTGTTGTTTTTGAAGATTTACGTTTTCTTTGACAGCTCTTTCTAAATAGAATCTGCTGAATATGGTGAGATAATTTTAGGTCCCCAATTTTCAATATCGTTACCACTGAAATCGGTTATTTCATTAATTTTAATAATTGAGTCAATACACCAAACATTTCGAATATGTTCGAAAATAACATTGCGGTAATTTTGGTTATTGTTGAAATTTATTTCTCCCTTTATTTTTAAATATTTAGGCAAAATATTAATTCTATAATTTTAGAATTTTTGTTATTAGTCATTATATTTCATTTAAATCTTTCAGTTTATTATTACTTATTTCTAAAATATCAAATTGGTCTAAATAAAACATTATGTCACTTCGAAGTCAAATTCAGATTATGTGAATCGCAAATGTTGATTTTAAATCCGATCTTCGAACAAATACTATCATTTTCGAAATAAATTATTTTCGGGAAAATTGTTAACTAAGTTCAGAAGAGTCTACAAGATTTTGTAATGGAATCAACATCCATTGGAATCAACAAATATAATTCATCAATTTCTGGGTGTCTGAATTTTAATAAAGATTTTAATTGCGAACTAGGACCAAATCAGTGTTCTCACAATTTTCAATAGGAGTTCTAATAGTTTCAGAAGTCACTGAGAGGTCGTCATAATAAACTGACCATCAGCAACCTTATTTCGATTTACCAGAATTTCAGTAATTTACCTGGTTAATTTAATAAATTTTATTATTGAATTTTCATGTCGATTTAAATTTTAGCATTTTTTATTTGAAGACACCGCATTAAATTTACTATAATTGTGCAATTAAAAATTTTCTAATAGATTAGGCCACATGTTTGCGTTTTAGAGTTTTAAGTTACACTGAACATATTTTTTAATAATATTATTTA
The DNA here is from genome assembly GCA_018340805.1 of Microvelia longipes. Taxonomy (NCBI): domain Eukaryota; kingdom Metazoa; phylum Arthropoda; class Insecta; order Hemiptera; family Veliidae; genus Microvelia; species Microvelia longipes. Next base: position 252,471 of record JACMZG010000041.1, on the reverse strand, counting down.
TAAGACACTTTTAGGTTTAGTAAGTTGCGGTTTTTACCTTTAGGTTCAAAATCGTATAGTTTATGCAAATATATATTGTTACGATAAATAAAATGATTTTCCATAGATATTCGGTTAAAACACTATTTAATATCCACGCTTTTTTAGTTAATCATTAACAAGTTTAAGCTTATTAGATGTTTTCTTACGTTTAACGAGATTAAAGATTGTTTGGGTAAAGCTTCAAAGACAGATTTCAACTCAGAACTAAACAAATCACGTTTATAGTACTAAAAAAATCAGAGGTGTGGTGTCTTTTCATTTTTTAGAGTTAACCAAATTATAAATTATTACGATTACTTTAAACGTTGTTGGAAAATATTTTTAATTCTCTTTCGTATTTGTTATTTAAATAAGTAACTGATAAATTATTTTCAAAATTAGAAGAGTTTTGATTATTTTCCCCTTTATTTATGAAATTATTTTATTAGAGTATTGATACTATTATTACTTTTACTTATCCAATCATTACTGCAATTAATTAAATTACACTGAAAATTATCATTAAAAAAGCATTTGAAATTGTTTAAATTTTAAATAGAGAGTACATAAATTTAAATAATTTGTATTAATATAGGATATACCTTACGTATTCATCGGAAAATATGTAGCCAATTAGCTTTACTGTTTATTGAGTTTGACAGAAACATTCATTCATATTTTCATCAAGAACATCGGTTTTCTTAGATCACCAGAAGAAATTGTTTTTAAAAGCTTTTCAATTCAGAAAAATAAGATCCAGGTTTCTAAAGTTGCTTTCAGTTGGCAAATTTTCCAAATTTTGCCATATTTTAATTCAATTTAAATTCATATTATTTAAAACAACTATTTTTAATCCTATAAAAATTTAGTAATTATATTGTCAAAAGAATTTTTAATTGTTAATTAATTTTAATTTCTACAAAAATTATCCCAAATACATTTTAACAACAACACACAACAACAACATTAACTAGATTTCTTTTAATATAATAAACTTTACTTTCACTTTGCACAAAATCATTTTCTTGGAAATTATTTTCATCAATTCAAATTGAATTCATTAGCAAAAATGATTGCATCTCGATTTGAGTTTGTTTTGGTTGTTTTTGTAGTTGATTTTTAAAAAATGAGAAAAAATGTGCGATTGCCGGGAGTCGAACCCGGAAATGCTTGGAAGGCATCCACCGTTACACCACAATCGCTCGAATTTTTCATTTTAGATAATCTAATTATTATATTGTCATATAGAATTTTTATATGTTACTTTCATTTTATTTCCTACAAAAATTATCCCAAATACATTTAATAACAACACAACACAACAACAACACACATTAACTAGATTTCTTATTATTATAATAAACTTTACTTTCACTTTGCACAAAATCATTTTCTTGGAAATTATTTTCAATCAAAATTCAAATTGAATTCATTAGCAAAAATGATTGCATCTCGATTTTGATTGTTGCTAATGTTGTTTTGGTTGTTTCTTAGTGTAGTTTTGATTTTTAAAAAATGAGAAAAAATGTGCGATTGCCGGGAGTCGAACCCGGATCGAATGCTTGGAAGGCATCCATGCTGACCGTTACACCACAATCGCTCGAATTAAATTCATTTTATAGAAAAGATAAATAATCTAATTTATATTGTCATATAGAATTTTTTATGTTACTTTCATTTTATTTCCTACAAAAATTATCCCAAATACATTTAATAACAACACAACACAACAACAACACACATTAACTAGATTTCTTATTATTATAATAAACTTTACTTTCACTTTGCACAAAATCATTTTCTTGGAAATTATTTTCAATCAAAATTCAAATTGAATTCATTAGCAAAAATGATTGCATCTCGATTTTGATTGTTGCTAATGTTGTTTTGGTTGTTTCTTAGTGTAGTTTTGATTTTTAAAAAATGAGAAAAAATGTGCGATTGCCGGGAGTCGAACCCGGATCGAATGCTTGGAAGGCATCCATGCTGACCGTTACACCACAATCGCTCGAATTAAATTCATTTTATAGAAAAGATAAATAATCTAATTATTATATTGTCATATAGAATTTTTATATGTTACTTTCATTTTATTTCCTACAAAAATTATCCCAAATACATTTAATAACAACACAACACAACAACAACACACATTAACTAGATTTCTTATTATAATAAACTTTACTTTCACTTTGCACAAAATCATTTTCTTGGAAATTATTCAATCAAAATTCAAATTGAATTCATTAGCAAAAATGATTGCATCTCGATTTTGATTGTTGCTAATGTTGTTTTGGTTGTTTCTTAGTGTAGTTTTGATTTTTAAAAAATGAGAAAAAATGTGCGATTGCCGGGAGTCGAACCCGGATCGAATGCTTGGAAGGCATCCATGCTGACCGTTACACCACAATCGCTCGAATTAAATTCATTTTATAGAAAAGATAAATAATCTAATTATTATATTGTCATATAGAATTTTTATATGTTACTTTCATTTTATTCCTACAAAAATTATCCCAAATACATTTAATAACAACACAACACAACAACAACACACATTAACTAGATTTCTATTATTATAATAAACTTTACTTTCACTTTGCAAAAATCATTTTCTTGGAAATTATTTTCAATCAAAATTCAAATTGAATTCATTAGCAAAAATGATTGCATCTCGATTTTGATTGTTGCTAATGTTGTTTTGGTTGTTTCTTAGTGTAGTTTTGATTTTTTAAAAAATGAGAAAAAATGTGCGATTGCCGGGAGTCGAACCCGGATCGAATGCTTGGAAGGCATCCATGCTGACCGTTACACCACAATCGCTCGAATTAAATTCATTTTATAGAAAAGATAAATAATCTAATTATTATATTGTCATATAGAATTTTTATGTTACTTTCATTTTATTTCCTACAAAAATTATCCCAAATACATTTAATAACAACACAACACAACAACAACACATTAACTAGATTTCTTATTATTATAATAAACTTTACTTTCACTTTGCACAAAATCATTTTCTTGGAATTATTTTCAATCAAAATTCAAATTGAATTCATTAGCAAAAATGATTGCATCTCGATTTTGATTGTTGCTAATGTTGTTTTGGTTGTTTCTTAGTGTAGTTTTGATTTTTAAAAAATGAGAAAAAATGTGCGATTGCCGGGAGTCGAACCCGGATCGAATGCTTGGAAGGCATCCATGCTGACCGTTACACCACAATCGCTCGAATTAAATTCATTTTATAGAAAAGATAAATAATCTAATTATTATATTGTCATATAGAATTTTTATATGTTACTTTCATTTTATTTCCTACAAAAATTATCCCAAATACATTTAATAACAACACAACACAACAACAACACACATTAACTAGATTTCTTATTATTATAATAAACTTTACTTTCACTTTGCACAAAATCATTTTCTTGGAAATTATTTTCAATCAAAATTCAAATTGAATTCATTAGCAAAAATGATTGCATCTCGATTTTGATTGTTGCTAATGTTGTTTTGGTTGTTTCTTAGTGTAGTTTTGATTTTTAAAAAATGAGAAAAAATGTGCGATTGCCGGGAGTCGAACCCGGATCGAATGCTTGGAAGGCATCCATGCTGACCGTTACACCAATCGCTCGAATTAAATTCATTTTATAGAAAAGATAAATAATCTAATTATTATATTGTCATATAGAATTTTTATATGTTACTTTCATTTTATTTCCTACAAAAATTATCCCAAATACATTTAATAACAACACAACACAACAACAACACACATTAACTAGATTTCTTATTATTATAATAAACTTTACTTTCACTTTGCACAAAATCATTTTCTTGGAAATTATTTTCAATCAAAATTCAAATTGAATTCATTAGCAAAAATGATTGCATCTCGATTTTGATTGTTGCTAATGTTGTTTTGGTTGTTTCTTAGTGTAGTTTTGATTTTTAAAAAATGAGAAAAAATGTGCGATTGCCGGGAGTCGAACCCGGATCGAATGCTTGGAAGGCATCCATGCTGACCGTTACACCACAATCGCTCGAATTAAATTCATTTTATAGAAAAGATAAAAATCTAATTATTATATTGTCATATAGAATTTTTATATGTTACTTTCATTTTATTTCCTACAAAAATTATCCCAAATACATTTAATAACAACACAACACAACAACAACACACATTAACTAGATTTCTTATTATTAAATAAACTTTACTTTCACTTTGCACAAAATCATTTTCTTGGAAATTATTTTCAATCAAAATTCAAATTGAATTCATTAGCAAAAATGATTGCATCTCGATTTTGATTGTTGCTAATGTTGTTTTGGTTGTTTTTAGTGTAGTTTTGATTTTTAAAAAATGAGAAAAAATGTGCGATTGCCGGGAGTCGAACCCGGATCGAATGCTTGGAAGGCATCCATGCTGACCGTTACACCACAATCGCTCGAATTAAATTCATTTTATAGAAAAGATAAATAATCTAATTATTATATTGTCATATAGAATTTTTATATGTTACTTTCATTTTATTTCCTACAAAAATTATCCCAAATACATTTAATAACAACACAACACAACAACAACACACATTAACTAGATTTCTTATTATTATAATAAACTTTACTTTCACTTTGCACAAAATCATTTTCTTGGAAATTATTTTCAATCAAAATTCAAATTGAATTCATTAGCAAAAATGATTGCATCTCGATTTTGATTGTTGCTATGTTGTTTTGGTTGTTTCTTAGTGTAGTTTTGATTTTTAAAAAAATGAGAAAAAATGTGCGATTGCCGGGAGTCGAACCCGGATCGAATGCTTGGAAGGCATCCATGCTGACCGTTACACCAAATCGCTCGAATTAAATTCATTTTATAGAAAAGATAAATAATCTAATTATTATATTGTCATATAGAATTTTTATATGTTACTTTCATTTTATTTCCTACAAAAATTATCCCAAATACATTTAATAACAACACAACACACAACAACAACACATTAACTAGATTTCTTATTATTATAATAAACTTTACTTTCACTTTGCACAAAATCATTTTCTTGAAATTATTTTCAATCAAAATTCAAATTGAATTCATTAGCAAAAATGATTGCATCTCGATTTTGATTGTTGCTAATGTTGTTTTGGTTGTTTCTTAGTGTAGTTTTGATTTTTAAAAAATGAGAAAAAATGTGCGATTGCCGGGAGTCGAACCCGGATCGAATGCTTGGAAGGCATCCATGCTGACCGTTACACCACAATCGCTCGAATTAAATTCATTTTATAGAAAAGATAAATAATCTAATTATTATATTGTCATATAGAATTTTATATGTTACTTTCATTTTATTTCCTACAAAAATTATCCCAAACATTTAATAACAACACAACACAACAACAACACACATTAACTAGATTTCTTATTATTATAATAAACTTTACTTTCACTTTGCACAAAATCATTTTCTTGGAAATTATTTTCAATCAAAATTCAAATTGAATTCATTAGCAAAAATGATTGCATCTCGATTTTGATTGTTGCTAATGTTGTTTTGGTTGTTTCTTAGTGTAGTTTTGATTTTTAAAAAATGAGAAAAAATGTGCGATTGCCGGGAGTCGAACCCGGATCGAATGCTTGGAAGGCATCCATGCTGACCGTTACACCACAATCGCTCGAATTAAATTCATTTTATAGAAAAGATAAATAATCTAATTATTATATTGTCATATTTTTATATGTTACTTTCATTTTATTTCCTACAAAAATTATCCCAAATACATTTAATAACAACACAACACAACAACAACACACATTAACTAGATTTCTTATTATTATAATAAACTTTACTTTCACTTTGCACAAAATCATTTTCTTGGAAATTATTTTCAATCAAAATTCAAATTGAATTCATTAGCAAAAATGATTGCATCTCGATTTTGATTGTTGCTAATGTTGTTTTGGTTGTTTCTTAGTGTAGTTTTGATTTTTAAAAAATGAGAAAAAATGTGCGATTGCCGGGAGTCGAACCCGGATCGAATGCTTGGAAGGCATCCATGCTGACCGTTACACCACAATCGCTCGAATTAAATTCATTTTATAGAAAAGATAAATAATCTAATTATTATATTGTCATATAGAATTTTTATATGTTACTTTCATTTTATTTCCTACAAAAATTATCCCAAATACATTTAATAACAACACAACACAACAACAACACACATTAACTAGATTTCTTATTATTATAATAAACTTTACTTTCACTTTGCACAAAATCATTTTCTTGGAAATTATTTTCAATCAAAATTCAAATTGAATTCATTAGCAAAAATGATTGCATCTCGATTTTGATTGTTGCTAATGTTGTTTTGGTTGTTTCTTAGTGTAGTTTTGATTTTTAAAAAATGAGAAAAAATGTGCGATTGCCGGGAGTCGAACCCGGATCGAATGCTTGGAAGGCATCCATGCTGACCGTTACACCACAATCGCTCGAATTAAATTCATTTTATAGAAAAGATAAATAATCTAATTATTATATTGTCATATAGAATTTTTATATGTTACTTTCATTTTATTTCCTACAAAAATTATCCCAAATACATTTAATAACAACACAACACAACAACAACACACATTAACTAGATTTCTTATTATTATAATAAACTTTACTTTCACTTTGCACAAAATCATTTTCTTGGAAATTATTTTCAATCAAAATTCAAATTGAATTCATTAGCAAAAATGATTGCATCTCGATTTTGATTGTTGCTAATGTTGTTTGGTTGTTTCTTAGTGTAGTTTTGATTTTTAAAAAATGAGAAAAAATGTGCGATTGCCGGGAGTCGAACCCGGATCGAATGCTTGGAAGGCATCCATGCTGACCGTTACACCACAATCGCTCGAATTAAATTCATTTTATAGAAAAGATAAATAATCTAATTATTATATTGTCATATAGAATTTTTATATGTTACTTTCATTTATTTCCTACAAAAATTATCCCAAATACATTTAATAACAACACAACACAACAACAACACACATTAACTAGATTTCTTATTATTATAATAAACTTTACTTTCACTTTGCACAAAATCATTTTCTTGGAAATTATTTTCAATCAAAATTCAAATTGAATTCATTAGCAAAAATGATTGCATCTCGATTTTGATTGTTGCTAATGTTGTTTTGGTTGTTTCTTAGTGTAGTTTTGATTTTTAAAAAATGAGAAAAAATGTGCGATTGCCGGGAGTCGAACCCGGATCGAATGCTTGGAAGGCATCCATGCTGACCGTTACACCACAATCGCTCGAATTAAATTCATTTTATAGAAAAGATAAATAATCTAATTATTATATTGTCATATAGAATTTTTATGTTACTTTCATTTTATTTCCTACAAAAATTATCCCAAATACATTTAATAACAACACAACACAACAACAACACACATTAACTAGATTTCTTATTATTATAATAAACTTTACTTTCACTTTGCACAAAATCATTTTCTTGGAAATTATTTTCAATCAAAATTCAAATTGAATTCATTAGCAAAAATGATTGCATCTCGATTTTGATTGTTGCTAATGTTGTTTTGGTTGTTTCTTAGTGTAGTTTTGATTTTTAAAAAATGAGAAAAAATGTGCGATTGCCGGGAGTCGAACCCGGATCGAATGCTTGGAAGGCATCCATGCTGACCGTTACACCACAATCGCTCGAATTAAATTCATTTTATAGAAAAGATAAATAATCTAATTATTATATTGTCATATAGAATTTTTATATGTTACTTTCATTTTATTTCCTACAAAAATTATCCCAAATACATTTAATAACACAACACAACAACAACACACATTAACTAGATTTCTTATTATTATAATAAACTTTACTTTCACTTTGCACAAAATCATTTTCTTGGAAATTATTTTCAATCAAAATTCAAATTGAATTCATTAGCAAAAATGATTGCATCTCGATTTTGATTGTTGCTAATGTTGTTTTGGTTGTTTCTTAGTGTAGTTTTGATTTTTAAAAAATGAGAAAAAATGTGCGATTGCCGGGAGTCGAACCCGGATCGAATGCTTGGAAGGCATCCATGCTGACCGTTACACCACAATCGCTCGAATTAAATTCATTTTATAGAAAAGATAAATAATCTAATTATTATATTGTCATATAGAATTTTTATATGTTACTTTCATTTTATTTCCTACAAAAATTATCCCAAATACATTTAATAACAACACAACACAACACAACACACATTAACTAGATTTCTTATTATTATAATAAACTTTACTTTCACTTTGCACAAAATCATTTTCTTGGAAATTATTTTCAATCAAAATTCAAATTGAATTCATTAGCAAAAATGATTGCATCTCGATTTTGATTGTTGCTAATGTTGTTTTGGTTGTTTCTTAGTGTAGTTTTGATTTTTAAAAAATGAGAAAAAATGTGCGATTGCCGGGAGTCGAACCCGGATCGAATGCTTGGAAGGCATCCATGCTGACCGTTACACCACAATCGCTCGAATTAAATTCATTTTATAGAAAAGATAAATAATCTAATTATTATATTGTCATATAGAATTTTTATATGTTACTTTCATTTTATTTCCTACAAAAATTATCCCAAATACATTTAATAACAACACAACACAACAACAACACACATTAACTAGATTTCTTATTATTATAATAAACTTTACTTTCACTTTGCACAAAATCATTTTCTTGGAAATTATTTTCAATCAAAATTCAAATTGAATTCATTAGCAAAAATGATTGCATCTCGATTTTGATTGTTGCTAATGTTGTTTTGGTTGTTTCTTAGTGTAGTTTTGATTTTTAAAAAATGAGAAAAAATGTGCGATTGCCGGGAGTCGAACCCGGATCGAATGCTTGGAAGGCATCCATGCTGACCGTTACACCACAATCGCTCGAATTAAATTCATTTTATAGAAAAGATAAATAATCTAATTATTATATTGTCATATAGAATTTTTATATGTTACTTTCATTTTATTTCCTACAAAAATTATCCCAAATACATTTAATAACAACACAACACAACAACAACACACATTAACTAGATTTCTTATTATTATAATAAACTTTACTTTCACTTTGCACAAAATCATTTTCTTGGAAATTATTTTCAATCAAAATTCAAATTGAATTCATTAGCAAAAATGATTGCATCTCGATTTTGATTGTTGCTAATGTTGTTTTGGTTGTTTCTTAGTGTAGTTTTGATTTTTAAAAAATGAGAAAAAATGTGCGATTGCCGGGAGTCGAACCCGGATCGAATGCTTGGAAGGCATCCATGCTGACCGTTACACC
>JACMZG010000041.1:206590-242087 GCA_018340805.1 Microvelia longipes | reverse complement strand
AATCACCTGTTTGAGATTCCGGGTCAACACCACCGATCGCTCGCAAGACCACACTACGTTGCACACAGTTCAATCTTATTATCAGCCATAGTACTGCGATGTCGAGTGACACACTCAGTCGGGTAATTTAAATAACACTCGAGCCAGACGCTAATGTTCTAAACACAATGCGCGTCAAAACATACCGGAACACACAGTCTCTATTTGAGCCATTGACAATTTCGGACACACAAGTGTTTTTAAGTTAATAATAAAGAGACACAAGTCTCCCGTCCTCTCATACAACAAAGTACACTTCCATAATGCATTTTAATCCTTCACCAAAAAAGCAAGCATCGAACGAACGCTGCAGTTATACGGATGGGCAAACCCGCTGAAAAGCAAACGAAGTGTATTCACTATAAGCTAATACATGTATACGATTAAACATAACAGCATGGTTATTGTCTCTTAAGTCTTTTATTAAAACACAAGAACTGTCATAGAATTCTAATTTAATTATTTAAGTCTCTTATTAAAAACACTAGTACTGTTTAGATTCTTAATTTAATTTTTTAAGTCTCCTTATTAAAAACACCAAGTAACTGTTCAGTTTCTAATTTCGAACATCTCAGCCTATTTCTCGCTGGAAAATACAAACAATAAAAAATTGACCAAACAATTACTCTAAAAATATATAGTTGCTAAACAAATAATAACAGACTGAAAAATATCATTAATTTCCTAATTATAGCGTGAAGTGTTTGTTTTTTTTTATTTTTTACCTAATTTTATATAAAATAACAATAGCTATAAAAGTATTGCATATCAGTTTAATAGAACAATAAAATTAGCCGAGTCATTTTAACATCAATTTGTTTCGAATAATGGTGTGAATTTCGTCAGGGAAATTTGTTAAAGATAAATTATTTAAAATTAAAGGGGATTTCTTAATAAATCTGTAATTTTTTAGAAGAAAATTACGCTTATGGGTTATTTGTTTGACGGAAGAGGACGGAGGAAAGGGGGATATTGGTAAACTGTTATGTCAATTTTAATTTCTTTTAAAAAAAAATAAGTTTTTTGTTTTTACTTTTTATATATTATATATATATATATATATATTATATTATTATATATATATATTTATATATACATATATATATACTACTTTGCGAAGTTGCAAAGTAGAGAAGTTAAGCGTAGTCCAATGGTCAATGTGAAATGGTGAAATGTCCGAGCGTACCCTGACCCCACATTTTTTTAAAATATCTGTTAACAGAAGGAAAATAATCCCTAAAAGATTTCCTCTTAAAATAAATTATAAATGTCAACAAGTAATCAATTAAGTTAACCCCCCAAAACCTCTAGATTATTATAATTACTCTTTTTAAAAATAAAGAGTCATAAAAAAAATGAAAACAATTATGAAAATCCTCCGACCTACCACTGAAAAAAGTCATTTAGGGGGATTTTAAAAAAAATGACACGAACCCGTCACGTTCAACAGGTAGAAAAAAGGATACAGCTAAAAGGGGCAAAAAATTAGCAGAAATAACGAAGGACAACTTTCCCTCCAGCCCATTTTTGCCCCTAAATTGAAAAAAAAAAAATCATTAATTTATTAGAAAAGTGAAAAAAAACCATGAAGGAGGAACTTTATTTTTGAAAATTATTTTAGGGTTGCATTTCATTGTTTTTATTTTCTCTTTTTTCCGAAAGGATTTTTTAAGATTTTTAACAATATGGTGGTGACAGTTTCTTAATGTTTATCTTTTTTCTCACCTACAACTTAATGTAGTTTTAGGAGAAATAATTTGTGTTACTTACAATTTATGTAGGCGAAGTATTTGTGTTCGCCCTACAACTTATGTTTGTATAATAATATATAATATATTATATATATAATATATATATATATATATATATTATAATATATATATATATCTAAATATATATAATATATTATAAAATATAATATATATATAATATATATTAATATATATATTTATATTAATTATTATATATATATTATATATCTAATATATAATATATTATATAATATCTTGTGTGTGTGTGTTGCAGATAATTATCCGGTTGGTTATACAATAGAGTACCTCTGCTGTAGAGGTACTGTAAATTGCTTCGGACAATCTTATTTGCACTAAGCCAGTGCAAATAAGGGCACAGTTAAGTGCCTTAAGCTCAGTTAGTGTATATTTGTAAAGGTTTTAGCGCATTTTCCATTGAAAAATTTCTAAAAAAAAGGTTACGAGTTGTATTTTAAAAAACTCCAGAAGAAAAGGATAATTCTGTGGCATCCCGGTCTTTGGATTTTTTTTTTGCAAAGAAAACCTTCCTCTATTATATACTAAATAAGAAAAAGGGGGGAAGAAAAAAAAGTAAAAATAATGAAATATAATTTATATTTAAAAAAACATATTATGTACACACTTAACACAATTAATACACAAAAATAAAAAACAACACAATTTAATTAAAAGATTCATTAAAAAACACATTAATTTAGAAACAGACAACTATTTTTCTTTAACTCCCTCATTTCATTTAATTTCTTTTTTCGGCCCTAGAGAGAGAAAAAATCATTTAATCTACTTTTAGAGCCGCTTAACTATTGCGAGTGCCAGAGAGTCTTAATGAACACCAAAACTCTCTTGTGATGTAATTAAACGCCTTCAACCTCTAATATATAGAAATAAAAATAAATTAAAAGAGAATGGAAGTGTTTGTAAAAGGAAACATATGAATTGGTAGGTAGGTAAGAGATGAAAATTTTGTTTTAGAATTAATTCTCATTGGAAGTAATTTTCCTTAACGGCAAAGGCTAGATACAGGCTGTTATTAATAATAATTAGGGAGAGGAAAGCACTTTTTTTATTTAGCGAATTTTCTTGGGAATAAATTCCCTAATGGGATAGGCGTATGGCAGAAGTCGAACCTCGGACCACTACACAAATATAATGAATAAATAATATATAAATAAATAATAAATAATCATAACAATTTTAGTATAATAGAAGTCTACGGACTCGCTTCGCTCGTCCTCATATAGTAAAAACATTCGTTTAATTCCCGCGTCACACATCTAAGCACTGGCTACAACTTTTGCACATATATAGTTTTATTCATAGCAGAATAAACTAATGTACGTTTAAAAAAACGTAAAACGTACATAACGTACGTTATTGTACCGTAAAAACTAATGACACGTTTTGTTCATACGTGCCGAATTTCAATCGATTTCCTGCGTTTTTTAATTTTTGCACAGTCATTGTTGCGGGTCATAAAAAAATATTTTCGAACAGCACAAGTGTACAAAGGTAGACTGATTTTGTACAAAGTTTCAAACTCTCTAGCATAAATACACAGGGAGCTACGATGATAACACCACACATACAGACAGACAACTTTGAGAAAACCACTTAAAAGTCTTAAAAACTTTTCTTGAAACAGATAATTCCAATGATAATCCCGGTTTCGAAACTTCTTTGCAAACACAATACTTTTCCTTTAAACCTACGGTAAGATGAGGAAAGATAAAAACGTGATTTGTCATTTTGAAAGGATAACAAAAATGTTGTACATGCATACATAAATTATATTATATATATATATATATATATATATATATTATATATATATATATAATATATATATATATATATATATATATATATATATAACACTATATATACAGAATTAAGATAGGAAACACTAAGAAAATACTTACATAAAATTAGTAACGTTTCGAACTATGTTCTTCGTCTGACAGAGAGGGACTGCTCTCTTATAAGTGTATACACATATATATATATATATATATATATATATATATATAGATATATATATATATTAATATATATATATATATATATATATATATATATATATATTATATATATATATATTATTGTGCGGTGGTTTTGATGTTTAGCTGATTTGGTTAGATACTTCTGCTCGTGCGAAGTATTATTGTCTTATGTATCAATGATTACGCAGCTCTGAGCGGCATGTTCATCCCGGCCACCACGCAGAGCAGATCTAACTTCGCCTTCGTGGAAAAAACGGTAGCATCAACAAGAAAATTATAAGTTATCCTATAGAAGGAGGTGTATTCACCAAAACCAGATAATTGCTAGTTGCAATTTGACTTCACGTTTAATTCTTTTCATTTATGTATTATTAAGATATTACTGCTGTTTCAGCTGAATTGATGTTTTATTTGCCCAGGACCTATTTATTGAACATTCAACGTTACAGAACGTTACAATATATATATTTATATATATATATTATATATATATATATATATATATATATTATATATATGATATATATATATATATATAATATATATATATATATATATATATATATAATATATATTATATATATATTATATATAAATATAATATATATATATATATATTATATATATATATATATATATATATATATATATACTATATATATATATATATATATATATATATATATATATATATACTGTTAGCATTGTTAAAAAAGTACTAATACCTCCCAAAGCAAATAAGTCTTATTACTTTTGTCAAGTACTTTAATATGAAGTTAGTCAAGTAGAGTGGCAGTAGTTTCCGAGATATTAACACACTTCAATACCACTTATACTTAGACAATAGGAAATCATACCTTATAATATTTCTTTGTTTACTTTAAGTGTCGAAGTATGCTTTTCATACTTAATGAAAAATCATCGAGTTATTCATACTTTTCCTCATTTATACCGTAGGTATAAAGGAAAAGTATTGTGTTTGCTGAAAAATCCGAAACTTGAATGTCACCGGAATTATCCGTTTCAGGTGTTTTTTAAGGTCTCCTAAGTTGATTTAACTAAGTTGCCGTTCTGTATGTGTGGTGTCTGTTATTATCTTAGCTCCCAGTGTATTTATGCTAGAGAGTTGAAGCTTTGTACAAAAATTAGTCTGTTAGGGTAAATTGGGCTATTAGGAAAGTGTAAACTTTATTACAAACTACATTATTAAAAAATATTTTAAATAAAATACCGATTAATAAGTAGACTTAAATTAATCCGAAATATTAAAAGTAAATTTACAAAGTTTTCATTTATAGAAAAGAGTTCAATTATACAGGGTGTTTATATCACCAAACACCCTGTATAAAGGGAGATATAAATTTGCACTATTTATGAATATAAAATTATCTGTAATAATAATCGAGTATTGATTTTTTCTTTGACCGGATCACAAAACAAACTGAACAGATCATTTTCATAACACAGATATTTTCCGAATAGCACAACTTCAGCGGTAGACTGATTTTGTACAAAGTTTCACTCTTCTAGCATAAATACACTGGGCACTACGATGATTACAGACAGACACACATACAAAAAATACACACACTCACTGACAGACAAGTTTTTGAAAAACCCCTTAGGAGGTCTTAAAACACCTGAAACGGATAATTCAAATTAAATCTTGGTTTCAATTTTTTCTCTATATACGGTATAATGGAAGAAAACTATTATGCCTACTATAATTTAAGCGTAATACAATATAATTGTGTGTGAGACTCCTAGGAAATGTAACTGTTCCATCATTCAACATTCGTCATACTTGATAGCTCGACATAATGTCATGTCCCACTCTGTTTCGTTAGGTCTAACTCATCAGGGCGCTGACAGAGCCTGAACTCTCTCTGACCTTCAATTAATTCCGATGAATATAATGTAAAGTGTCGAATGATAGAACAGTTCCCAGATGTAGCATTGCATTTTGCTTGTTACATTTGCTAGGTGTCTCTCGCACAATTATATTGTGACAATTATTCATGTTTTATAAAACTCGGTAGTATCAAATTATATATGTTTCCTTATTAACCATGATGGCGGTAAGAGAGCACCGCTCGTCTTCGGTAAATACTCACATTATTCTTCGGAATTAATTGAAGGTCAAGAGTGAGTTGAGACTCTGTCGGCGCCCTGAAAGTTAGACGTACGAAACAGAGTGGGACATGACATTATGTCGAGCCATCAATTATGACGAATGTTATGATCAATGATGGAACAGTTCCCAGATGTAGCATTGCATTTTGCTTGTTGCATTTCATAGGTGTCTCTCGTACAATTATATTGTGTCAACTATTCATGTTTTGCTAAACTCGGTGGTATCAAATGATATAAAGCATAATAAATGCAACCCACCTGAGGTAATTATCGCAGTATATTGTATATGCCCTAAACAAAACTTCGAAATAATTAATTTTTCGTCGTCTAAAACCCAAGTATTTTTTAAAATGTCTTCTTTACTTAACCCATAACTTAGTAACTAATACCTCCCAAGAAAATCTAGTTTAATTAAATTAAAAGTTTCTACTTTACTTCTGTTATTAATTCAAGAAAACTAAGGCTTAACCTAATTAATGATAAGAAAGTTGATAAGAAACCCTGGAGCTTAGTAAATTTTGTTTTGATTCTTAGTCAACATGTGTGGGTGCCCCCCCCCCCTCAGGGATGAGGGATAATTAGTCCCACCCAACTTTCTTCTTGTCCCCCAACTTTACGACCTTTTCTTATCATCACGTATTCCCTTCTTATCAGGGTTTATTTTTATTTTGTTTGGTAACTTGTTATTTTCTTTTGTTTACTTGCTTTATATTCGACCTAACTCGGGGTAATTTAAATTGAATTTTTCATTCTGGATTTGCTACCAATGAATCAAGTTTTCTCGGCAAGAGAAAACAGAATTAGTTCTCGAGGCTTTAAGACCAAAAGAGATACATTTTTAGCTCACGAGGCTTGCCGAAGGAGTTAGCTTTATTTGTGTTTCTCGAGACATGCCCGAGGAAAATAAACCGAAAGAGGAAATGCTTTGATCCATGTTGCGAATTACATTTTATAGCTGCTTTGCCTATAATATTTCAAATTTTATATTTATATTTTTATAATATTCAATATTTTATATCTTCAAATTCTAACTCTGAGGTGACCAACCTCACCTATTACAATCAATTATACCCTTCATTATACAAACTATTATAACCTACTCAAAAAATAGCCGATTGAATCACTACTAACATAATAAAACAAATAATCTAAAAATTATTAGGTACACCTACAGCAAAGTTCCGAGAAATTTTCCTCATTACATTGGGTTCGCTACGCTCATCCACCCTAATTCGGACTCGTTTCGCTCGTCCTCAGATATAGTAATACATTCGTTTCATTCCCAGTGGTCACCCATCTAGTCACTGACCACGCTCGATGCTGATTAACTTTTATGATCTAACAAAAATCATGGGCATACTTTTCGTATTGAAACGAAACTTACTGTACATACACACACGCATACAGACAGACAACTTTGTGAAACCCACTTAGTAGGCCTTAAAACACCTGAAACGGATAATTCCGGTGACTCGGTGACATCCCGGTTTCGGATTTTTTTGTAAACACAACACTTTTCCTTTTTACCTACGGTATAAACAAAGAAAAGTAATAAAGACACTTTATTTTGGTATCACTAATTTTCCTTCCCTTGGTCAGAAAATTGATACTCCCACCCTCCTAGCAACATGGGTCCGCAAGGGCCTGCTATGCGGGGGGGCCCCAGCGGTGAGGTGCCCCCAACAAAAAGATATAGAAAAAATAGTAAACCTACAAATAAAATGGGTTCATGGCCCAGTTGAGATTAGAATAATATGTCTTAACGTCATTAAGTCGCGGGGCCCATTAAAAGAGTTGTATCTCTTTACCTAAAAATGGAGCCCTGCGATTAATCTTATATAGTCTTTCTTAAGATCATCAAATTACGGGGCCCCTTTTTTGAGTTTTATACAATCTTTTTACGTAAAAATAGAGCCCTGTTTAATCTTAGTATAGTCTATCTTAACATCATCAAGTCGCGGGGCCCCGCGAGGTGTTGCAACTATAAAATTAATGACTTGTAACTCTTCTAAGGACAAACAAAGCGAGTCTGAAGTAGAGAGGATGATTTGATAAATTATATATATATACATATATATATATATATATATATATATATATCTTGCGGGGGACCCCCAACGTTGTAGTTACGCCTCTGCTCATATTTCAAACAGGAGGCCGTGTTACAATACTCTATTGCAAGAAAAACAAACGTCCCAACGTATAATTTTCCAGTTGTTTCGTCGAATATCTCATTCCAAACCTCTTACACAAGAAAGTCTTCGAACAACACAATTTTTCCGAAACCCCATGAATGTGGAGAGGTCGTAAAGATATTTCTAAGATTATAACTAAAATAAATTAAGAAAGAGTAATAAAACTAAAGAAAACTTTTTAATCTGTCTCTTCTATTTTTCTTAGCTTTTAATTTCTTTTTCTTTTCTAAATATACATCTATTCTTGTTGTTTGGTTATTTTTGTATTTGATAATTTTTATCTTTGTTTTGATTTTTTAATGAAATTTTGTTTATTTTATGTTTTTACGCTTTTATTGTCTTATTGTCGTTGTTATTGTACGAAATGTACTGGTAAAACCCGAACAAACTATTTGAAAATTAGGTACGGGATGCCTCGGAAATTTTTGCCCATCCTATCGGATCCGCTTAGTTAGTCATCGGAATAATTAAAAAATGACTCAATTTTTGTTGAGCTTCGCTTGTTCCTAGACAGTAATAAAATTCTGTAAAACAAGCATCAGTATAAAACCCGTTTAATTTTAAGGGGTCACCTTTCCAATTTCCGACCTTGCCATTTTGGTAAATGTGATAATATTATGATCCTTACTATTTTTTACATTTTTTACATTATTATTATTTTTTTTCTGGCCTCTTTACTTCTCTGCTTCTCTACCTCTCTACTTAGCCTTACTCTCTTATTATGAAAAATCTGCTACGGGGTACCTCGTAACTTTTTTCATACAACATCAAATTCGCTACGCGTATCCTTAATACTCTGAACTCGCTACGCTTGTACTCAGATAAGTAAATATATTATTTTATCTCCAGACGGTGTATAATGTAAAGTTTATTGACTAGTTTTTAGGGAGTAAAGTAGCACTTTTTACTCCCAAGGGAGAAAAAAGTGTTTCCTATTATTGGGTTATTAGAGTCAATTATATAAATTTTGTAGGGTAGTATGGTATTCTCTAAATATATACAGGTGATCGATTTTTTGTAATTTTTCCCGGGGAAGACACCCCAAAATTTATAGGGGGGAACACGACCCAAAAATTTTGTTTATTGGTTCAAAATCCGTTTCAGGTCATAAGAAGTAGTTAGGAGCAATATTTTTTTCAACGCCCCCAAATTTATGAGGGGGCTTGACCAAAGTAATAAAAAAATACTGGCTCAAAATCCGTTTTCGGGTCAAAAGAAGTTTGTTGGAAAACAAAAAAAAATTGTTGATTTTTTTGGAGGCAGCATTCCTAAATTTATGAGGGGGTCCGATCAAAAAAATTATAATAAAATACAGCAAAACGTATTAAAATAAAATCAACGTCTGGTGATCAAATCTTGTATGCACCTTGTGAGTAAAATGCTACTTTTCCCCCTCGCATTTACCTCCCTCGTCTTTGCCTCGGGATTTAAACACATAAATCCTTTGGCTTCGCCTAGAGAGTTAAATACTTTGGTTCCCTCGACTTGCGCCTTAGAAACCAACTAACTGCTCAGGGATGTAATAGCATTATTTACTCCCTTGGCGCATAAATAACTATTAATCCCAGCGGAAATCCTTCCAGGCACTGACCTACCTAGCTGCTGTTTAACTTTTACAATCCAGCAATAAACGCAAATATACTTGCCGTAATAAAACGAAAAGTTTATGTAGAGAGACTTGGGTGTTTTATTAATACTTTATAGCACTGATGATGACCGAAAGGTTGAAAGCTTGCTCTGTCAATAAATATTATATGTGGAGAGACTTGGGGTGTTTTATTATACTTTATAGCACTGATGATGACGAAAGGTTGAAAGCTGTCTAATAAATATTATATGTGGAGAGACTTGGGTTTTTTATTAATACTTTATAGCACTGATGATGACCGAAAGGTTGAAAGCTGGCTCTGTCAATAAATATTATATGTAGAAAGACTTGGGTTTTTTTATTAATACTATATACTTCACTTGCGCTTCTTCTTTGTCTGCACTACTTTTCCTATATATCTACTGTATAAATCAAGAAAAATAAAAACAAAATATCAAACAAATACTACAATAGTATAAACTAAACTAATTCATATCACTGTAATGAAAAACTACGAGATCCTAAACTTGTTTAATTTCCCACGACTGTATTAATAATAAAATTTAATCAATCAAATAACAATTATTTAATAGACAAAATTCAAGAGATATTGCTAACACTTTTATTAAAAATATTATTTAATTCCAACAAACAATATAATAATATCATTGTTATTTCAACTGTTTATTTTATATAAATAGTTTTTTAAAAGAAAATTAAAAAGATAATACCAATGCCAGAGGCATGAGAATTTTAAAAATTATATTTGATTAGGATGTGATTAATTTTTTAACGTGAGAATTTTTTTTGATTAGATTTTTAAGAGAGGATTTTTTTTATAATATATCAACATTTAAGCATATTTTGGGTGCAGTTTGACCAAGAATAAATATTGGTGAAAAAAAATGTATGACCAATATAGATTATGACCAATTAAATACAGTCGGACCTCCTTACAAACGAAAGTCTCTATGTAACGAATTTTTTTACGTTCCCTTGAATTTTATGTTTAAAAGTGTTTCTATTTAACGAAAAAAATCTTTACATACAAACAAAATTTCCAGAAATAAAGATAAAGACAAGACCCGCAAACATTTCAAGGAATTGACCAAAAACGGCACTTCTGTTTTCTGTAGTTTCCAAGAACAAATTATTTATTGATTCTCGCCCTGCCTTATTTAATTTTGCGAACTCTTTCTTTACAATTTTCTATGGAAATTAGGATTAACAGCATAGAACTAAAAATCTTTGGTTTTAATTTGGTATTCGGTCTGACCAGTTCGTTTGTGAAACTTTTTATTTGTTTGTAAATCGAGTTTATTATAATGTCAAAACGGAATCCTGTTCCCTTTCTGAAAAAAATAATTTATTAAAAGATTCTGACGATGGAGTCAAAACAAAGACTTGTCTCTGAAGTATTAAAATCGCTTCCTAGTTCTATTATCAACAATTTAAAAAAATCGGAATCTATACTTAGGTTATACGAAACGAGTGGCGATTTAAAAAAAAAGTTCTCGAGTATGCAAGTATTAAAGACATTGATAACGCAATTTTACAGTGGGTGACAATGTAAGGAACAAAAATATGCCCTGTGACAGGACCGCTAATAAAAAAGAAAAAGCTGCCTGAATATGTCAACTGCGAGGTTATNAGTTGTTGGAAAACAAAAAAAAAATTGTTGAATTTTTTTGGAGGCAGCATTCCTAAATTTATGAGGGGGTCCGATCAAAAAAAATTATAATAAATACAGCAAAACGTATTAAAATAAAATCAACGTCTGGTGATCAAATCTTGTATGCACCTTGTGAGTAAAATGCTACTTTTCCCCCTCGCATTTACCTCCCTCGTCTTTGCCTCGGGTTTTAAACACATAAATCCTTTTGGCTTCGCCTAGAGAGTTAAATACTTTGGTTCCCTCGACTTGCGCCTTAAAACCAACTAACTGCTTCAGGGATGTAATAGCATTATTTACTCCTTGGCGCAATAAAATAACTATTAATCCCAGCGGAAATCCTTCAGGCACTGACCTACCTAGCTGCTGTTTAACTTTTACATCCAGCAATAAACGCAAATATACTTGCCGTAATAAAACGAAAGTTTTATGTAGAGAGACTTGGGTGTTTTATTAATACTTTATAGCACTGATGATGACCGAAAGGTTGAAAGCTTGCTCTGTCAATAAATATTATATGTGGAGAGACTTGGGTGTTTTATTAATACTTATAGCACTGATGATGACCGAAAGGTTGAAAGCTGTCTAATAAATATTATATGTGGAGAGACTTGGGGTTTTTTATTAATACTTTAATAGCACTGATGAATGACGCGAAAGGTTGAAAGCTGGCTCTGTCAAATAAATATATATGTAGAAGACTTGGGTTTTTATTAATACTATATACTTCACTTGCGCTTCTTCTTTGTCTGCACTACTTTCCTATATATCTACTGTATAAATCAAGAAAAATAAAAACAAAATATCAACAAATACTACAATAGTATAAACTAACTAATTCATATCATGTAATGAAAAACTACGAGATCCTATACTTGTTTAATTTCCACGACTGTATTAATAATAAAATTTAATCAATCAAAATAAAATTATTTAATAGACAAAATTCAAGATTATTACTAACACGTTTAATAAAAATATTATTTAATTCCAAACAAACAATATAATAATATCATTGTTATTTCAAACTGTTTATTTTGTTAAATAGTTTTTTAAAAAGAAAAATTAAAAAGATAATACCAATGCAGAGGCATGAGAATTTTAAAATTATATTTGATTAGGATGTGAATTAATTTTTAAACGTGAGAATTTTTTTTTGATTAGATTTTTAAGAAGAGGATTTTTTTTATAATATATCAACATTTAAAGCATATTTTGGTGCAGTTTGACAAGAATAAATATTGGTGAAAAAAAATGTATGACCAATATAGATTTATGACCAATTAAATACAGTCGGACCTCCTTACAACGAAAGTCTCTATGTAACGAATTTTTTTACGTTTCCTTGAATTTTGTGTTTAAAAGTGTTTTCTATTTAACGAAAAAAATTTCTATATAACAAACAAAATTTCCAGAAATAAAGATAAAGACAAGACCCGCAAACTTTCAAGGAATTGACCAAAACGGCACTTCTGTTTTTCTGTAATTTCCCAGAACAATTATTTATTGATTCTCGCCCTGCCTTATTTAATTTTGCGAACTCTTTCTTTACAATTTTCTATGAAATTAGGATTAACACAGCATAGAACTAAAAATCTTTCAGTTTTAATTTGGTATTCGTCTGACCAGTTCGTTTGTGAAACTTTTTATTTGTTTGTAAATCGAGTTTATAAAATGTCAAAACGGAAATCGCTGTCCCTTTCTGAAAAAAATCAATTTATTAAAAGATTCTGACGATGGAGTCAAAAACAAAGACTTGTCTCTGAAGTATAAAATCGCTCCTAGTTCTATATCAACAATTTAAAAAATCGGGAATCTATACTTAGGTTATACGAAACGAGTGGCGATTTAAAAAAAAAGTTCTCGAGTATGCAAGTATGAAGACATTGATAACGCAATTTTACAGTGGGTGACAATGTTAAGGACAAAAATATGCCTGTGACAGGACCGCTAATAAAAGAAAAAGCTGCTGAATATGCAACTGCGAGGTTATTATTCATCCTATATATCATTAAAATATCATAAATAGTACAGAGTTATTTATTTTTTTCAATTTCTATACAACGAAATTTCTATATAACAAATTTTTTTCACTTGAACCTTTAAGTTCGTTATATAGAGGTCCGACTGTATTATGATTATGTAGATTATTCAGATTATGACCAATGTAGAGGCATGAATTTTAAAATTATATTTTGAATTGGATCTGATTAATTTTTTAAACGTGAGAAATTTTTTTATTGATTTGATTTTTTAGAGAGGAGTTTTTTTATAGCATATCAACAGTTTAAGTATATTTTGGGTGCAGTTCGACAAGAATTAATATTAGTGAACAAATTTAAGGGCATGATCGTATCTTTTATTATTTTGTAGATTGTCAGTGTTGTTATAAGCATGTTATCATATTATTTTGACACCAAAGAACTTAAATAAAAGGGAAGGAGCTTATGATACTTCCTATTGCAAGAAACTGTCGGCAACCCCCACCGTTACTCCTTTCGGGCACTAATAACATAACTAAATCCTTCTTATCGTCAGGTTATAAATATATTGTGCCAAAATTTTAGTTGTTTATTATTCTGTAGTGGTTTATTATAATAGTCCAAGAGCCAGGATGAAAATGTGACTCATTTAGTACTACTTCAAACCAAATTTTTCTGAAAATGTACCCTAAATTTTTAAGGAAAAGCATATTCTGCCTATCTAAAGTGGAGCCTTTCATATGAATGCATTCGATCAAAATATTAGAAAATCGCAAGCTGTTAAAATTTTCTATAAAACGAGTGTTTTCTT
The DNA here is from genome assembly GCA_018340805.1 of Microvelia longipes. Taxonomy (NCBI): domain Eukaryota; kingdom Metazoa; phylum Arthropoda; class Insecta; order Hemiptera; family Veliidae; genus Microvelia; species Microvelia longipes. The sequence goes on along the minus strand of JACMZG010000041.1, from coordinate 227,895 downwards.
TTTTATCGAAATCGGATAACAACAACTAAAGTTATGAATTTGTTAAATGGTCAAAAATACACAAAAAGTCACAGATTTTGTGAGGATTAGATTGTAAAATGCCTCCACTAGGACTCATAAGGTATAGAACACTATCTTCTATTTAAGGGAGTCAGAAAAAAGGGCCCAACAACGCGGCCTACTTGCTAAGTGGTCCATCACCTTTTCCCTAATTCAATCACTATCACTATATACATGCATTATATACATAAATAAATACAAACTAATATAAAATTATTGACCAAACTATTTAAACAAGATAATTTATGAGGTAATGGTCAGATAGGCAATAATAACACAAATTTGACCATTATCTTATAAATTATCTTGTTTAAATATATATACATACATATATATATATATATATATATATATATATATATATATATATATAATATATATATATATATATACCCATTGAAGGGGCCCCTGAAAATATTAAAAATATTTTGTAGGAGGGCCCCCATACTGTATTTACGCTTCTACGGGGGGGGGGGGGAGGGGGAAGGCTACATGTATAAGTATTTGATGCCTAGCTATAAAGCATAGTAATATAGACTTAAAAGAATTACCTAACTTAGCACGAGTTAATGCAGATTTTAAACAATCAGTTACAATTAGAGACAGAAAAAGTATCATAATTATAAACATTTTATCAAAACAATAATAAAAACAAGAGGGTAACTTCAACCCTTCTTTTTTTCTAAGACACGAAATATCAATTTACAGCCCTTAAGAGAAAAAAAACTTCTCTGTCTAAGGAAGTAAGAAGGTTTATTCTATTGAACCACTAAAATTAAAGACAAAGAAAGGGACTTTAAGAATATTATTACATTTTTTTTTACCCCCCCCCCTCCCACTCCCCATATTCACAAAGGAAAATTAAAGGGTTATATAAACCCTCAGTAAAAAAAGGGTTATTTTTTATGATGAACTTCCCGAAAAAAAAATGTTTGCTCAATTAGTAAAAAAAGGCGTGCCACAGCAAATTATTAGAATAACAGAAGGATTTATAGATTCGCTTGTGGAATACCCTTTAGATAATTGTTAATTAAGTTATTTATTAAGATTTGGACAGTAGTGATTAATAGGGAATATTTTACCTCCAATCGGGAGATAACAAAGGTTTACAGCCTGGTTTTCAGAGTGTAAAGTGTTATTTTTAATAGCCTCGTCTAGTCACAGGGAGTTATGACAGGGAGTTAAAATTCATAGAGACATTATTACTAGAGGGGCCCCATAGGTTAAATTGTGAAACATCGAAAAAGTAACCTGACCACCTTAAATGATAAATACAATCAAATAATCAGTACAAAATTACAAAAACTTATATAAGAGAATGTTAAAAATACAATCAATACACGAACAGTGTGGGGAAGCCAAAATCAATTGATTTACACTCCTAAATGAGGTTTCAATGAGGTTACACAGAGCCCCTGAGAGCACCAAAAAGATATTTCAGGTCTTTTAATGTGTTGAGATAGGCTATGACCTCTCTATTATATATCTCTATGTTAAAATTCAACTCTCTGTTGATAAGTGTAGTCAACTTAAATAGAACAGTAAATCTTTATTTAGTTGGATTTTGCGAAGATCAAAGTTGGCGACACTGATTTGTGTATTTCATACATGACTCAGCAATCGTATGTTTTTTTTAAAGTTCCTTTGATTTATATCACAACAATTTGTTTTTTAAAGTAACTTTTGTGGTGAACTTTTGTTAAAAGTATTTAAGTAGTGTAGAAGTTTAATACACAGAGAAGATTTGTTGATAATGGCAGACGAAATTGGAAGATATTGATAAACTATTAAATTAGATGGTATTCCTGAAGATATGGGCTAGAATGGCTAGAAGCTAGGGCAGTCAAATTAGATTTGTTACCTAAACAATTTAAAGAAAGGTACAAGGTACGAAAAGGTATACACTAAATTTAAAACTTGGTGTCTTGACAAAAATATAAAAGAAATTCTTGATCCTTTATTTAAGATTCTAGTTGAAGCTTTGTAGGCTTGCCCAAGACTTTTAAACTTAGTGACGGACAACGTTGTCCGTGCCTAGTAAAGCCGTGGCGACACGATTTTCGCCTTATGCCCTCCTCCTCCTTGTGACTATATTACGTAATTGATCTCTGCAATCTAGCCAGCGAAGCGATATTTTTCGTTTAAGCACTGATTTATTATTCTTGAATCTGAATTTATACTTTTAAATCTGTGATATAAAGTTATTTTGTCCGCAGAAATTTTGTCTTTACATAAACTGGAGACAACAGAAACGTGGGTCCAGACTTGTCTCAGACGAAATCCAACCCGCATTTGCCTAACAGCGAAAAGAAACTGCGTAAAATCTAGGCTAGGTTGGCCGGCCTCGACTTCATGCCTCCCGAGAGAAATCTTATATAAGGTCCTATCCCGGCTGGATTTGAACCTTCGACCTCCAAGTCGCAAGACAAGCTCTCTACCAATGTGCTGCCTATCCTTGGTAGTCGCGCTGTTGGTACTAAACATAAAATTAAAAAAAAAAAACAAATCGATCATTTTATTTCAACCCTTAAATCCCCAACCCATTGAAAGTTTAAACATAAAAATCCATGATAACAGTATCGTTTATGAATTTTATTATCGACTTTAAAAGCCTATTCATAACATATTTCTTAAGTAAGGTTATTTTACATAACCATTACCTTCCTCCTTAGAAAACCCTGTGCAAACACTGATATGACTTAAAAATAAAAAAAAGTACAAAGCTCTATACAAAGTTTTAAAACTTTATTAGATAAGAAGAAAAAATAGTTTTAGGATAATATGTGAAAGGCCTTAGTGGGAATTACAGGAAATAGATAAGAAAAGGTATCAAAGGAAAAAATTTAGGATATTTTTTTAGTAAGAAAAGAAGGGGCAACACTGATATCGTTGTTTGCTCAGGTGAGGTTGGTCAGGAGGGTTTGAAGTATCTATGAGATGGTCTTTGTCGAACCATATGTGCTTAGGATTTTGAAGGGAGAGACTTTATAAGTTTGATAAGAGGAATTAATGAGTTTGGTTTGTTTGATAAGGTAAAAGATAAGTTAGTTAGTACTTAAGAGTTTTTAAATTTTTAGTTTTTTATTGACTTTAATTTTTTTTAGGCTTACGATCAACAGAAAATGATTCAGCATAGCTTGAGAAGTAAGAAAGCTTTACAATAAAATCAAGGTACACCTTACCCGATGTTTTGTATTTTTTGGAGGAGGTTTTTTGGATCTTTTAATAGCAGAACATTTTTAAAGTATTGTAGTAAAATAGCCGATCGGTTTATAAGAAGCCTTGCGGCTCATGTTATGAACACCAAGTTGGCCAAGCAATAGTAAACCATTAAGCTCTAAGTGTATTCTAAATTTGACTATAATTTATTCGAGAAATCTTTACATAAACTGAGAGCTTACCTAGGATGCGAACCCCAGACCTCCGTGGTGTCAAATGTCAGTATAAAAACTGACGCTTAAGCAACCTCAACCACGAAGGCGTTTTTAGTATTTCTATTACCAATTTAAGCCTAACCGTACTTTTTACTTTTCCTCATTTATACTGTAAGTATATTGGAAAAGTATAGTGTTTCCAAAAAATCCGAAACCGGTATGACACCGGAATTATCAGTTCAGGTGTTTTTAAGACCTCCTGAGTCACTAAGTGTGAAGCCACTGAAACACACTAAGTGTGTTTTTAAGACCTCCTGTGTGTGTGCTATTTTCGTAGTTCCCAGTGTATTTATGCTGAAGAGTTGAACTTTGTACGAAAATCAGTCTATAGGTGAAAGTTGTACCCGATTTTTAATCATAATTCAAGTATACAATCATGTAAGAATCGTTCTGCGCATCTTAAACATTCCTGGATTAAATAGTACGCATTTAACAACATCAACAGTTGTCTATTTAAGGTCTAACAACACATGTTGATTCATACAAATACCCACTAAGTACCTAAATAAGTAAACAGTACTTAAAAAAATTTGGTTTTTTATTTAATGGACTAACAAGTACTTCTCATTATGTTTTCACACGTGTTTCAGCTCAAGTGTTGATTGCTGTTGATAAGGAATCAACAGTTACTGTTCCTTAACTTCTAGAAAAAAAACTTAATTCATGTCAATAATTAAGTTAGAAACAAAATGGATTTTAACACATCAATCAAGTTACATAATTACAGCTATATTGGTATAATACATTTTAATAACTAAGCTAATGCTTGATTTACATAACTCCTATCTTGTCGGAAATTAAGTTAATAAAATCGTTGATTTTTTAAATGTTAAAAGTACTTAAAAATTAGAATTTCATTTATACAAATAGGTACTTAAAAATAATTTTCAGCGAATTACCAAATGAATGAACTACACGGTTGGCGTTATGTATATTTCCGATGAGTTTATATGTTCAAACGATATTTCTTAGTTTGGTTATACGGAAATACTAAGTTAATCAAGACATTAATGGTTAATTATGTTTATACATTTTTATTATACTTAGTGAAATATTTATTTCCATAGTATTGATCGATTGATACATAGTATATAGAGATTGTAATTTATAAGCGAATTTTCATAATAAAATTAAGCTTATGAGATGGTTCGGATGACGGAAGTTAAAGGATGGTAGTTTTACAGGATTAAGTTAAAATCAACACAGCTGCAGACTTGTTAACCATTTCTGATGAAATCGCGATATTGATAACTAATTTTTCTTCCTTTCCTCCTGGAGAAAGATAAGTAGTTGTATTCTCATAGGAAATGGGACACTCACTTAGTTTATTTAATGCCCACTTCTCAGCACTGTCAGATCCGAAAGAAATTCGTATCCGCTCATATGTTTCTATGATTCTAAATTAGGATTAAAATAAAGGAAACTTACGTATATTTGTCTTTATATTTATTCGTTGAGTATCCTGAAACAAGAAAAATATTTAACATTTAATTCTTCAAAATGTATTCTTGCAAAAAAAAAAGAAATTTTGAGTCAAATAAGAAGTCTCTCCACAATTTATATTTCTTAATAGCAAAGCGCTTTCAACCTAATAAAACTTACTAGCACAAATATTTTAAGCTAGTATGACATTATTACGATGAATCCATATCACGAAACTGAAATGACATTATCAACGAAACTGAATGAGACAATTATCTACGAAACTGAAATGCCATTATCTACGAAACTGAAATGATTATCTAGAAACTGACTTTGGATGCTACTCTGAGAGACATATTCAGAGATATCAGGCATAATAGATTAACACAATGCTCTACAGGACTGAATTCAGTTTAGTTTTGTTGAGAATTATGTTTCATCTATGATGTCCAACATCCCTAAAGATGCCTCCCACTGTGGGAGATGATGAAATACAATCCTCTACAATACTGAACTCTTTTCAGTTTGGCTTACACTGTTGGAGGCATCATCTCTAATGATGCCTCCAACAGTAGGACATCATAGATGATAAACAAAATACTCTACAAGACTGAACTCAGTTAGGTTTCAACTGTGGGAGACATTATAGGAATGTAGGACATCATAGAGGAACACACAATGCTCTACAAGACTGAACTAAGTTCAGTTCTGTAGATCGTTGTGTGTTCATCTATGATGTCCTACATCTGAGAAGATGCATACCACAGTGGAAGCCAAATTTATTTCAGTTTTGTCGAGCATAGTGTGTTCATGCAATACAGTCTCAACAGAAAACAATAAACGCAATCGCCGACGCAGTCTACCCTCCATCCAGTTGTTACCAATATTTATCTCCTTTTTTAGCTATTTTAACCCTGTTTCTAACAATATGTACTGAATCTTCTTAGAACCTCTAACTTGGATCCTTACGACAATCTTAATCCTTCTTTGCACCTCTAATCCCAAAAATTTATTAGACTCTATTTAAGCTTATTCTAATGATATAATCCTAAACTTCTAGCAATCCCCTATTTCACTTAAAAATCTATTGATGTATCAATCAAGTTTTCTTTTATTCCATGAAATCGACATTTTCGTTTTTTACCCTTCATTTTCTTTTGAAAATGCATCCCCTCTTGATGCACTATCGATTTTCTTTCCTCTTACTTAGAATGCAGATTTTCTCAATGATGTCATAAGTTCTTGAACGTTAGGGGATCCCCACTTCTCAGGGTTTGGCTAGAATGCAATTTCCATGAATTTTTATCACAGACTGGATTGACTTTTGTATTTTCTTTCTGACTTTCTGTTTTTATTGAAGTTCTAAAAATGTGTTCGTAAAGAAAAGAAGACAGTTAGTACATTAGAAAGTTTTAAAATCCAAAGAAACCTGGATTATTAATAAGATTATTAATCAGAAGAAAGAATTTCGACAAGGTTTGAAGCTAATCTATGTCTAGCTTAATTACTCTATAAATATCTCCGACACATTTTTTCTAACAGTTACTATCTCACACAATATAATAGTGCGGAGGACACCTAGGAGGAAATGTAACATTATGCGAGACGCCTATCGCGAGAGTGCCAATTATGCGAGAGACACCTAGGAAATGTAACATTATGCGATAGGACAACACTAGGAAATTAAATTATGCAATCACCTAGGTAATGTAACAAGTAAATACAATGCTACATCTGGGAACTGTTCCATCATTCAACATTCGTTATCATTGATAGCTCGACATAATCTTATGTCCCACTCTGTTTCGTTACGTCTAACTCATCAAGGCGCCGACAGAACATGAACTCACTCTGACGTTCAATTATTATTCTGAAGAATATAATGTGAAGTATTTACCAGAGACGAGCGGTGCTCTCTTACCGCCATCATGCTTGGCAAGTAAAACATATATCATTTGATACCGAGTTTTGCAAAACATCAAATAGTGAATAGTTTAAAACAATATATTTTTTCATGTTTACCTATTCATGTTTTGCAAAAACTCGGTAGTATCAAATGATATACATGTTTTGCACTTTCCTCATTTATAACGCAGATATGTAAAAATAGTATCATGTTTTCAATAAAATCCGAAACCGAGATTGGACCCAGAGTCCGTTTGAGTTTGAGGCTTTTAAATCTCCTGAGAAGTTTTTAACGAAGTTGTCTGTCTGCAAAGATACTTAACTACAAGAGGAAAGACTATCTAGACGCGATAGTCCTTCCTCTAGAAGTTAAGTATCTTTGCACATACTTAAGGTACCGCACTACGGTACCTTACCCCCACCCCCTTCATGACCCATCTCATAAGCTCATTTTTCCAATTCATAAGCTCTAAGATGTACACTAGTTGGACTAATTCAAAACTATAAGGCATATTTAAGACTTTCTTAACTTATTTAAACGTGTATCAATTACAGGAAAAATACTAATATCCCATTAGCATATCACTTTTATTAATGTGGTATTGCACTTAAAACGCGTCACTTAAGTGGAACTTGGTGTTTTATGGACCTGACTTGGCACTTTTGTTCATTTTTTTTACCTCTTATTAATTTTTACTCTTCCTCATTTATACCGTAGGTATATAGGAAAGTATTGTGTTTGCGAAAAATCCGAAACCGGGATGAAACCGGAATTATCCGTTTCAGGCGTTTTTAAAGCCTCCTGAGTGGTTTTCGCAAAGTTGTCTTTCTGTATGTGTATGTGTGTGTTCTGTTATCATCGTAACACCTAGTGTATTTATGCTAAAGAGATGAAATTTCGACAAAAACTAGTCTACCGCTCTATTTGTTCTATTCGGAAATATTTTTATGACGTCAATAATCCGCAATAATGACTCAACGAAAATTTCGAAAAATCTTAAACGAGGAAAAATGATGCCATCGGATTGAGATTAACTATGTGCTAAGTGTCATTTCATTATCAGCATTAGTTCAATTTTTATTGAATGAATTGTGTACGTTTTTTAAAACATTGTAAAAAATTAGGAACTGGTCCGATTGAATTGATATTTGGTACAAGTGTATATTATTACCTAATAAATAAATTACACTAAGTTTTCGTGTCAATACGACAAGTATATCCATGAATTTCGTTGGATCATAAAAATTAAGGAGCATTGAGCTTGAAAGGGTGACTGCAGAAAATGCTATCTAAAGACGAGCGAAGCGAAGCTAAAGGCATATAGCAGTATAAATATGGCGAACTGTATTTCTGAGGACGAGCAAAGCGAGTCCGAAGCCTCCCTTCTTCGGACTCGCTTTGCTCGTCCTCAGAAATACAGTTCGCCATATGAGCGCCAAATGAGCGTAGCGAATCCGATGTAATGAGGAAAAGTTCCGAGGTACCCCGTACCCGATTTTTTACTTCCCTATTTAATATGAGTGTAAGAAGCAACATGGTCAGTCTAGTAAATATAACAAAACAACGAAGGTATCACAAGGGTTATAGACAATATAACTTGTCAATAACTAAATTATTTTTTTTAAATATTTGTATTCTTTGTTACCTTTATTAGTGTTTAAGTTATTCATTTTTAATGTGTTGTTATTGATGTAAGGTTAAACTTAAATAATTTGTGATAATGCCTGAAGATGACTACAGAGCTAGTCGAAATATGTATAGCAATTTATAAATAAATAATTGTGTAATAGTTGTAGAACTAAAACCTATAGTTTTTATTCTGTTCGTGCAACAAAATTTCGTCAAAAAATGTATTTCATTTAATTGGCAATAATGACTCAGCAGAAATTTAGAAATTCATGAAGGGCGGAAAAAATGTTTAAATCGATTTGGTGAATTTGTGCGCTTGTAGACATATAAAAGACTAACGCATACGCCTATTTTTATCTCATTATCAGTATTAATTATTTTTTTCATATTAATTCATTACTAAAAAATATTACAAAAATTAAAATTGAGCTGAAATTGGAAACAAGTAATAACTTATTCTACAAATAAGGAAATTTTTTAAAAGTTAAAAATTTTACGTTTAAAAGTTTGTAAAATCGGAAAATGATCCAATTGAGTTGAAATTCGGTAAGTGTACACCTTGACGTAATAAATGAGGGTACAAAGTTTCGTTTTAATATGGCAAAAAGTTTTGGTTGGATCATAAAAGTTAAGCTGCATCGAGCGAGGTCAGTACTTTTATGGGTGACCGTTGTGAATAAACCAAATATATAGTAATTTATGAGGGCGATCGAAGCGAGTCCAAAGACGTGTTGCAGTATAAATTTGGTGATATTTATATTTTAGAACGAGCGAAGCTAAGATGAAGGAGTGATAATGACATTAGAGAATTCGATTTGGTGAGGAAAAAAAATATAAATATATTCGATTTTAAAAGCATATAAAAGAATACTTAATAAAAACCTCTGTAAATAAAGAATTTATAACTATTAAATAATATCATTAATTAAATTGATTGATAAATGATAATAATAATAAATATTAAATTTATTAATATTATAATTTATAATATAATTTTAAAATATAATTACAAACCAAATTAGTGTTAAAATGTAAATAAATAAACAATAAAATATAAATTATAGGTAACATTATAATTATAAAAGTGTAATATTAAGTCAACGCCTGTTCAGCTCAGGCCTTGGGGCCATCATGAACAGGCTAATCTTTAAATAATTTACTTTGTAATTTTAATTAATTTATTTAATAAAGATAATTGAAAAAGAAAGAAAGAAAGAAAACTTCCGAGGTATCCCTGTACCCGATTTCTAATTTTTTTTAAATAATTTTTTATTTCATTTATAATCATTCAAAGCCAATAATGTTCCTAACTTAAGTGCTTCTCTTAAGCCCCTCTCGTATCATTATTACAAAAACAAGTTTCTTGAAATTTATCCAACATTTAAAAATAAAACTGAGCCCACACAAATCTTTCTTAAAAACTCTTAACCAAATGGATATCATTCTTTAAGTGGTTTTTAATATTATGTATATTTTTTTTTTAATTCTAAATTAAGAAAAATGATTATAAGTATATTTAAAAAGTTAAACAAATTATTTGAAGGATTCACATTAAAAATTTCCGGTCAACGCCTACAATGCGTGCTTTACAGTTGGAAACATTTTTATATTTTTTTTTAGTAGCATTAATACTTTATTAATTTTTTTTTAATTTAATTTCTTTTTGTATTTTTATTTTCCTCATTTATACGGTGGGTATGCATTTTCCAAAAAAAAATCTTATTGATCTAAACGGATTTTGAAGCAATATTATTTTTGTTAGCCCCCCCCCTTTTAAATGTTTGGGTGCCGGCCTCGGGAAAGTGTAAGAAAATTTATCGACACCCCTTAAAAATCGAACAGTTATATCTCTGGTTCTATTAAAGCAATATTGATGTACAAAACGTCGATATGTCACAAATTTAATAAATTTGTTTTGTTTAAATTTAAACTTTTCATTTTAAAACTTCTATATTATATTACTAATAGAAATAGTTCTGTAGGGCAAAATAAAGATTTTGGGGCTATTTTTGGACTTTGAATTCGCCCGGGGCCCATACAAAGTTCCCCCATCTGAAATTACAGACCACCTGATCCTTTTCAGGAAGCCAAATAAATCAATCAAGGTGGTTAACCACCAAAGGGTGCTTGATGATCACGTTTTTAGTGTCTGGCTTTTGGACTACAACTCGCACATACATACAGACATATTATTATTAATGATTGGGGTTGGAGTCGAGGATAGACCCCATTTGCACTGCGACGGGAAGTCTATTGTACATCCCCAATTTGGTCCAGGTCAGAATATCCTTTTCCCCGGACTAGGTCTAGGATCTTTTTGACCAGTGATTCATTGGTAGAGTCAAACTTAGTGAGAATGCTCTACAAGTTGGAGAATCTTTGAAAGGCTAGGGCTTCACATCTCAGAAGTATGTGAGAGGCAGTTTCGGTTTCCGACTCACAAAGCCTACACACTGGATTGTCTTTAAAGATACCAATGGTATAAGGTGTTTTCAGAGGTGACAGTGACCAGTCAGGAGTCCAATTACTGTTCTAAGTCCTTTCTGCTTAGACTGAGGAGATTCTCTGTTACTTTGGGACTGAGTCCTTTAACATAAATCTCTCATGCCAGAGGATTTGTTCCGCGGTGCAGGTGATTGGTTAAGAGTCAATCTTTAATTACACCTTTGAATATAGCTTTGGGTATGGCTGGGTTCAGGGCCCAAGAGAGACCCTTTTTTGCAAGGATTGCGTGCAACATAACATTCAATTCCCCTATGGCCAGGCATAAGGGAATTATGGCCTATACATACAGACATACCTTGACAATATTAATGCCTCAATGCCTCGCTTCGCTTGAATGTCAATATAATTGCCCTGTTAAGAAAAAAAAACACTTGACAGCCCAGTAGCATATATACTATTAAGTATTTAAAAATTATAAGAATTTTTCGAAGGACTCAAATAAAAAAATCCGGTTTACGCCTACAAAGACGGCACGTGCTTTAATGTTGGAAAAATTTTTTAAATTATTATTTATTTTGTGTCTGTAGTATTAATTTTTCTTTAATTTCATTGAATTTAATACTCGTCGTTATATGGGTGGTATTTTTTTTACTTTTATAGAAAAGTGTGAAAACCAGTTTCAATCATATTAAATTTATTTTAAACAAAATTTTATATTTAATGAGAAATGGAATTCCTTTTAACAGTGATTTTAATCCTTAATATTTAAAATTTTATGTCCCTTTTTAAGGATCATAAATTTAATTTTATTATTATGAGTTTATGGTTTTTTTTTACTTTGTATAGTTGTTTTGTGTGGATGGTATGGCATCGACCAGTTTAAACATTTAAAAATTATAAATATCGGCCAACTGTTTTACAATTTTTTAAAATAATGTATGTATGTAATAAATAAATTTTTATGCCACTTAGACCTTGTTAATAACAAAAGAGAGCTCTCTTCTGTCGGGTTTTAATAATAATTAAAACGAGTTGGCTGTAAACAACACAAAACTATATTTTTTACAATAACGACTAAGATAATTTAATAATTAAAATTAAAATAAAATTAAAAAAAAAAATTTTAAACACAATGAGTTTCTTTAACATTGACTATAATGAATCATTATAATTAAAATACTGATAAAATGTATCATATAGCCTCACATTAAACTTTTCATTGTTATTATTTCTCTATTCTATTTTACACCTTGTATTAAATTTACAAAAGTTCTATTGTAAACCTCATTAAGGTAATCATTTATTTTTTTTTTTTTGGTTTAAATTTATGATTTTATTTTAATACAATTAATTATTTGCAAATAAAATTATTCTTAAATATTATTGTAGATTAATATGTTTATGCTTATTTTTATTATTTTCCTCATTAGTTATTTCTTTTTTCTCCTATTTATGTTTATACTATTTTCAATTCCTTTGCTTTTATACTTTCTAGTATTTCAATACTCCTAATGTACATCTGAAACCTTTGAGCAATATTTACATTCACACACTCAAATTGAAATTCGTCTTAGAATAAAAATCTACATCGCATTTTATTTGAAACCCCTTTTTTCTTTTTCTTCTTTCAAAACCACATCCGAAAATGTTCCTTGCAAGATGTTTTTTTTCTCGACGCACTTTTTACCCCAGAGAGTTGAGTAGGAAAACACTCAAGCGCTAAAGGTTTTCCAGAAGAAGGTCTTGTCACTTGCGCTATTCGTATGTAAAAATCGAAATCTCTCTTTCTCTTTAAGCATCTTTTTAGTTGGAATTCTTTGAGAGCATTTTCCACTCTTTTCCATTTCCCTTTTAATGTCGGTTGAGTTTTTCTTTCGTATTTTTATTGTGAAATTCTTAACAAATTAGTTTATTGAAAGAGAAAAAATTATTCCTTCTTCAGTGATATTAAATACCATCGATGGGTGAAAATATAAAACTTTAGGACATATTCTTCGGGCTGAAGATGCAAACATGCTCTAACAAAATCTTTGTTAAAAAATTTTAGTAGATAATCAAACTTGCTCCTAAAAAATATTGTTAAAATATTTTAGGTAGTATGTAATTGGTCTAAAAAACCTTTGTTAAAAAATATTTAGGTAGATTAGTAACTTGCTCTAAAAATCTTTGGTTAAAAATATTTTTAGTAGAGTAATGTAACTTGCTCTAAAAAATCTTGTTAGAAAATATTTTAGATAGAGTATGCAAACTTAGCTCTAAAAAGTCTTGTTAAAAATATTTTTAGGTAGATTATGGCCAAACTTTCTCTAAAAATATTTGTTCCAAATATTAGTTAAGGAATGCAAACTTGCCTCTTAACACCATCAATTTCAAACCAAAAAATATAATGCTCACCATTAAAGATATAAATATAAAAAAATAAGAATATGTACATATTCTTTCGTGCTGAAGATTGCAAATGCTCTAAAAATCTTTTGTTAAATATTAGGTAGTAGTATGCAAACCTTGCTTCTAAACAAATATTTGTTTAAAATATTTTAGGTAGAGTATTGTAAAATTGGTTCTAAAAAACCTTGTTTAAATATTTTAAGGTAGATTATGTAAACTTGCTCTAAAAAATCTTTGTTAAAAATATTTTAGGTAAGAGTATGTAAACTTACTTCTAAAAAATCTTTGTTTAAAAATATTTTAGGTTAGATTATGCAAACTTTCTCTAAAAATATTGTTCAAATATTAGGTTAGGACCAAACGCTCTAACACATCAATTGTCAAAACCTAAAAAATAAAATTGCTCACCATTAAGATATAAATAAAAAAAATATTTATTAAGAATAAGAATATATGCTTTAAAAAGAAAATATAAATAAATAAATAAAGAAAAATATAATTTCCTAAAACCAGAAACTGAAACCAAGTAAAGATGTCTCACCCCTAAAAATACACGGCACCCCTGGGGCACTTTTTTTTAAGGGTTCCTAGTTTTTTTTTCATCCCACCCTCCTAACAAAACTTCTTGGCCATTCCCTGTAACAAAGATTAATGCTTTCCGATCAAATATGTGAAAAATCTTATTTTATTTCTTTAGCGCTTTTGGAAGTTTTTTTTCCTGAATTATTTTTCCTATTTTTCAATAAAGTTTAAATTTAGTCCATAGTTAGTTTTTTCGGGTGTGACATTTTTACTTTTTATATCCAAAAGTATTGTGTTTGCAAAAATATCCGAAACCGGATTCAGGTAAGACATCCTAAGGGTTTCAAAAAGTTGTGTGCTTTGTAAGAGGAGAGTGTTTTGTGATGTGTGTCTGTTATCTTAGCTACCAGGTGTTTATGCTAGTGAATTGACCGTCCTCCACCCCAATACGGAACATCCCTTGCGGGACAGAAAAGTTTAATTTCCCTACTTTTTTTGACCAAAGACTTGACGGGGGAGTTTTTACCACGTAAGTGGTTTTGGTCAGATCTCATGCTTTTTAGCGTAGGAAATGTCAAATTTCATAATTTATTTAATATCTAATTGGAATATTTAGATATCCATTTTGGATATATTTAGCTCGTGTGGCTCGTATGGAAAGCACATGAGTATAAAGACGACTCTAAAAATCCTCACACATCAAAATCTGTTCGTAGTTTTAGGCAGTAGGTGCGTCCAGACGTATTAAAGCTATAGTTTCGCTAGCTATTTTTCCGCTCCGAGTTCAGCGTAGGAAATGTCTAATTTGGGAGGAATGACGCAAAAATGCCGTTCAGTAGTTTTAGACTGTAGGTTGCGCCAACAAAAAGTGCACGGAAAATAAAAATAAGAAGTCGTCAAAAATGATTTTTCAAACCTCTTTTTTCTTCCACTTCTGCCTTTGGCCAATTTGGATGATTTGTTTTATTTTTTATCCACAAGGCAACGCCTTTAAAAGATATTATAATAATATTTAATACATAGCCTTTTAATAATAGCCCTTTACAATACGCTACATGACCCTCAAAACCCCTACTTTATTGCCGTACAAAGTAATATAACATGGCACACGCTTTAAAGGTTTTTGACTTTCTTTACTGACTAAAGCGGTGTAATTTTTAACTTTTCTTCTTGACTTGGCGGGGCGGAACGCTGCTGCGTTTCTAAAATATACTAAGATCAACATATGGCCAAGTTTCATTTTATTATCTGCATTAGTAAATTTTTTAACCAAATTACTTGTGTAGTGTACCTTTTTTTTTTAATGTATTAAAATCGTAAAATTAAATCCAATTAACGTTGAAATTTAGTTACAGTATATATTTTTAAGCAGCATAGATTGCGGTCACTGCCTGTTGTGAGACCGCTGGAATGAAACGGATGTATTTACTTTCTGAGGGCGAGCGACGCAAGTCCGAAGACATGTGCAGTATAAACATTAAAGCCTGGTATATTCTAAGCATAAAAGAGCGAACGAACCCGATAGAAAAGGATGATCGTATGCGTAATCCGACTTGTTGAGGAAAAGTTCCGAGGTACCTCCCCGTACTCGAATTTTAGTGCCAAGTTGTATTTTTTCTTGTTGTACTCTCTTAAAATATTTTTTTTACATATTTCTTACTCACGAGTTCCCTATGTGACGTTCTACTAGTTCAATGAGGTTAAGTTATAATAACTAAAACATAGGTTGTAAGGTTATATTAGCATTAATATGGGTCTAGAGTAAGCATCGTAGTTTTTCTTTTTCTTCTTTGTTCCTCTCCGGTTGGTTTCGCAATCGATACACACCGTCAAATTAGATCAAAATAATGAATACACCCTCTTTAAAAAAAGATGAAAAAATATCGTGAAAATTTAACGTTATTAACGTTTTATGAATGATCTTGAAGCTAAAAGTATTTTATTTTCTTCTTTCTCCTTACTTTTTCAAACTTAGAGATATTTTACTAGATGACTCCTATTTTTGTCGAATTTTAAACATCGAAAAAGTATACCTGACCAACCTTAGCCTTCAATATAACTCAAATTTAACTGTTAAACGTTAAAAATACAAAACGCAAATTCAAATAATTGAAAAGCAGACGAAAATTGATTCATTGGCATATGAAGATGGTTATTATCAATAGAGGAATCTATTGGTTGAATTTTGAAACATACGCAAAAAGTAACCTGATAACTTCCTCTAATTAATACAATTAAATAAGCAGTAAAAAAGTACAGTAACATCCTTATAACAATTGGTTTAAAATCACAAAACAAAAACACAAACCATGTGGAAAAGCAGACGATAATGTATTTTTTTATAACCTTAAACCTATCTTAGAGGAGGTTTCACTTGATTGGGTACCAATTTAGATGTTTTTCAAAGAGACCTAATAATAATGTTTCAGGCCTCTCGATATATTGTGACACGCTCGTATCTCCCAATCGACTAATACTCAGTTTGCTTTGCAACTTATAGAATAAAAATAAAGAGGATACAAACGTCTACGTTTCCTGAAGGTCTTATGATATTACATACCATAGTTTCAAACCATTATCCAAGTGTACTATACAAACGTCCTACATACTCAAGTAATAGAAATGTAATAGAAAAACTTCAATGTTGTCTCACAAAGTTTAGACATAACCAAACTAACTTTCAAAAATGTGACCCTAAAATGTTTAGGCTCCATAGTCTTTGGCGTGAAGCTCTGGCAGTTTGATTAAAACGAAGTCCAAGCCGTCTGATAAACACTCAGGGAGACAATAGTCTAGCGGTTCGATCTAAAGCATTCTTCAGTAGTTCAGTACCCCAAATGACGTTACCATTTGTTATCCAATGAACATAGTTTTCCATCAAGTCTCAACGAGTGTCCTTTAAAATTTTAAAGGCGTTATTCAAAAATTGATTTATCCATTAGGCAGAGCACCTGTTAAAGCTTAAGGACAATGATTTTTTAAAAAATGTCTGCCTATTATAATTTTTTTAAGTCCTAAGTCCTTAACAAATACAAATACTTGGCTCATTAAGTATTTAAATTAAATCATTGAAAAAATGTTGCTTCATCATAATTTTTGTGTATATGGACGATATAGTTATAGTAGCACGAATCTATAAGGAAGAATTTTTTGTTTATACGCGGATGATATAATTGTGTTTAGTAGCACTATTTGGTTTTATGTGTATTTATTCACGCCTGTTTTAGTAGGAAAGTCATCTTAAAGAATGTTTATAGAAGATGTGGGGGACCTCCTAAAAGATAGCTGCTTGAGAAGGCGTAGGCGTGTCAGAAGCGAGTATACCACCACTGACACATTGGTTTTACTAACTCATTTTCGCCTCTGGTTAAGGATTTCGAGTTGGAATAAGGTGTGGGGGACCTCACACCTGGAACCGGTCGCCACTCCCCATACCTCATCTTCTTACTCACTCAATTTTTATTTTACTTTCTTCTTCTAACTAATTCTTAAATACCGACAAAAAACACTAATATTTTATCTTTTATACTACAAAAAAAATATACTTTTTTCATTCAATCTTATAATTTTTATATCTTTTGACTCTTTTCCTCTTTTTCTTTTTTATCAACGGAAAGAAAGATACTGGAAAAGGCAATCAATAATATACCCTGTTAAAGAATCCATATGGGAGGGAGTCATTAACACCAAACCTCTAAGGACACCCATACGGACCGACCGGTTTTATCACCTATAACTCGGACACTTAAATATGACTATATGGTCTTTCTGGAATTCTTCCACAGAATCACATCCTTCTTGTGTTTAAATATCAGGTAAAAACTTATAATAACGGAATTAGCATAATTCTGGGGAGAGTTTTGGACCTGGCAGATATTTATGAATTTTTATTAATTTGGATTTTTAACCTTAATCTCATAAGACAAATTTGAGGTATTTTTAAATATTTTGGAAAAGTGATTGAATAAAGAAAAACTTGTGCCATCCTAACTTAAGGCTTCCATCGTTTTTTCGTAAAACGTTTAAATCTTTTGCGGGACGGCGTTTATTAGATAATTAATGTACCGACGTTAAAATGTGGTTGAGATTTTCACTATAGGGAAATGTAATTAATGAACTCAAACGCCAATAATAAACCTAATAACCTCTTTAGTCTCCGTGTGACCCGCGTCAATGTAAGATGAAAGAAATCCGACGTTCGTTCCATTTGGAAGCATCTTCAGGGATGTAGGACACAATTAGATAGAAACACAATGCTCTAAAAACTGAACTCAGTTTTGTAGAGGCATGGTGTTTTCTCTATCCATGAATCGTCCTACATCCCTGAAGATGCCTCCCACAGGTGTAGCGAAACATTCGGTTCTTCATCTTAACATTGACGCGTCATCAACCGGAGACTTAATCTTCATGGGCAATAACCGCAAAGCCTAACGCAGTTAATTAAATAATTAAAACCCTGTGTTATATATTTGGGATCATTACCAAGTTCATAACTTAGCTCCACTAATAAAACGAATAACGAATGAATTTACATTATAGGTGTTTTTCAACTCATAGTAATCACCTGCGTCAATTCGATAATAGATATTATCGAAACGATTTGCTTTTGTCGTGGAGACAGCTTCAAACTCATGCTATTAATGAGATAAAAATTAGCACATATGCCTAGTCTAACATGGCTGACATGCGTTTTTATACATTATTATACATTTTATAAAAATGTATCGTATACCTATTTCCGCTTTTATGGTAATAAGAAATTTTGCGAGTCATTATTGCAGGTAATGACGTCAGTATAAAAAAATTTTCGAATAAGCACAACTACAAGCGGTAGATTGATATATTTGTACAAAGCATTTATTCTCTAGCATAAATACACTGGTGCTACCGATGATAACAGCACAGACATAACTTTGTGAAAACCACTCAGGAGGCCTAAAACGCCTGAAACGGATAATTCCGGTGACCATCTCGGTTTCGATTTTTTTTCGCAATACAATAACTTTTCCCTATGTACCTTCGTATGGAACTGAAAGGAAAAGTATAAATGACGAACCAATTAGTTGGGCCATTTTTATAACTTTTCCTCATTTATACCCGTAGCTATATGAAAAAGTATTGTTGTTTGCAAAAAATCCCAAACCGGAATGTCACCGGAATTAATCCCG
The DNA here is from genome assembly GCA_018340805.1 of Microvelia longipes. Taxonomy (NCBI): domain Eukaryota; kingdom Metazoa; phylum Arthropoda; class Insecta; order Hemiptera; family Veliidae; genus Microvelia; species Microvelia longipes. Next base: position 208,921 of record JACMZG010000041.1, on the reverse strand, counting down.
TTTCAGGTGTTTTAAGGGCCTTCAAGTGTTTTTCAACCAAAGTTGTCTGTCGGTATGTGTGTGGGTGTCCTGTTATACGTAGCTCCTCGTGTAATTTATCTAAAGATTAAAACTTTGTAACAATAAATAAGTCTTCGCTGTAGTGCTATTCGGGAAATAATTTGTTATGACGTCATTAAACCCGTAATATTGACCTAAGCAAAATTTCTAAAAAAATATAAAACGAAGAAAAAAATCATGAGGAGTGACTTTGGCACGAATGTAGCCAGTATTAAGACAACATATGTGCCAAGTTCATCTCATTATCCAGCATAGTAAATTTTATCAAATGACTTGTGTACGATTTTAAAAATCGTACACAACAATTTTTAACAATCAATTAAGTGAAATTTCAGTACATAATAATACCTTTACGCACTGTACTTGCCGTTTCATCCGAGCAAGTAGTCCATATTTTCATGTGATATAACAGTAGGCGCAATGAGTGTGGTCAGTGCTGTAATGGGGTGAATCGCGACAAATTGAAACGAATGCATTTACTCTCTTTGGGACGAGCAATGCGAATCCGAAGCTCAGAGGAAGCGCGTAGCGAATCGATGTGGATGAGGAAAAATTTCCGAGGTACCGTACCCGATATTAGATCTTTCCCAAGTTCCTGATGCAACGCTTTGCTGGTTTGAGTATCATTCAATTCTTTATTAAAAAACCGTGCAAAATGGCAATGATATATTATTTTTAATTCTTCAAAAAGCATTATCTAAAATTTAGAACTCCCCTTTCACTAATACAAAGTCCTCACCGTATTTTCAAAAACTATAAAAAAAAAATGTGTGTTAATGTTCTTTAAAACATAATTCGTTCGGAGTGTTGTTTTGTTTTATATTTATAAGTTGATTCTACGTCAAATTTAACCGCACCAACTTATTTAACCAGAAATCTATTAAGAGTCGGTAACGCTACTTTTGATATTTGATTTTTTTCATCGGCGCTAATTACAGATACTAATTCTTTTTTTTTTAGTATATTTTTATATACAACAAACGTCCAGTTTCCCAACAACCCATCTGCGTCGGATCATCAACCCAATACACGTTCATTCATAAAATATAAAAACAACGAACTAATTTTTAATATATAAAAAAACAGTATCTCCACACTTCATAAAATCTTTATACAAATTTTAATAAATCTTTTTATATCCCTCTAATTCCTATTTTAAAAAATCTGTTAAAAATGTTTAAAAAATTTTTGGTGGGACCCCCCAAAAATCAAAAAAAAAAAAATTAAAGGGGTAAATAAATTTGGCGGGGAAAAAAAAAAAAGTTTTTTTCCAAAATAAAATTAAGGTATTAAAATCAAATTGATTTTTCTTTTATATGATATAATTTACGAATTTTTTTACTGCAATTAAAAATATGTTTGGTAAGAGCTTAATACCTTAATTGGAAACTATAGGGAAATAAAATCTTGAACGTGGAGTTTCATTTATGCCTTAATATATATATATATAAATAAACTATATATATTATATATATATATATATATATATATATATATAATTATATAATATATATATATATATATAAGTATATAATTATATATTATTTAATATATATATATATATATATATTATATATATATTATATATTAATATATTATATATTCATAAATTAATAAAAATAATATTAAACAATTTTTACTATAAAGGTTGTTACTTTCATTATATACAACTATTGAGGGTCCCTAAATTTTTGCCTAAACTCAGGTTCATTAATGAGCACACTGACATCTGCAACAAGGCTCGGAACCACAGCTTACGCGTCACCTATTGTAAAATATCACACATAATATAACTGGAGACGGACAAACTCGGAACTTAGTATCGACGCTTGTCCACAGAATATATACATTTTTAATATTTATTTTCCAACACGGCTTTGGACCCCGCTTTGTTCGCCACCTCAGACGGTAAATACAATTGTATTATTTCTATGGAATCACCCATTCAGGTACTCGACCCTCAGCTCGATTACTACTTAACTTTTATGAGGAACAAAAAAACGGTCGATATACTTATTTATTACTTATTCAAGAAAATAACTTGTTACCAATTTCATACTTAATTGATCTTATTCCATGTTAAAATCATAATACGAATAAAAAATTGATCCATTGCCGGTCAAAATCCTTAATTCGATCAAAATATGTTTTCTCCAACTAGACCTAAAGAACCGATTTTTATATAGCTCGATAGCTTCGATTTCTCTCAGACTCAGTTTGCATACCAAGCTGGGAACTACAATAATAACAGACAGAAAATCCAACACAATA
>JACMZG010000041.1:192603-205590 GCA_018340805.1 Microvelia longipes | reverse complement strand
AAAAAAACGACTAATTTTTAAATATATAAAAAAAACAGTTAATCTAACACTTCATAAAATCTTACAAATTTTATAAATCTTTTTTATATCCCTCTAAATTCTTAATTTGTAAAAAAGCTGTTAAAAATGTTTTATTTGTGACCATCAAATAAAGTAATAATTTGGCTGGATTTTCAAAAAATTAAAGGTATTAAGAATCAAAATTGATTTTTCTTTTTATAATGAAATTTTACGATTTCTTTTACTTGCAATTAAAAATATGTTTGTGTAGAGCTAATACCTAATTGAACTATAGGGAATAAAACTTGACGTGGAGTTCAATTTATTGCCTGATATATATATATATATATATATATATATATATATATATAATTATAATATATATATATAATATATTATTTATATATATATATATATAATATATAAAATATATATTTTTATATATTTAATATATATATTATATATCATATATAATATATATATATATATATATATATATATACAATTTACTATAAGTTTTGTATACCTTTATTTATATACAAACTATTGAGGGTCCTATTTTGCCTAAACTCAGGTTCATTAATGAGCACCTGACATCGCACAGGCTCGGAACCACCGCTTAACCGTCACTATGTGTAAAATCATAACATAATAAAACTGGAGTACGGCAAACTGGAACTTAGTACGACCTTGTCCACAGGAATATATACATTTTAAATTTATTTTCCAAACACGGTTTGGACCCGCTTTAGTCGCACTCAGAACAGGTAAATTTACAATGTATTATTTCTAGGAATAACACCATTCAGGTACTGACCTCGCTCGATGACTACTTTACTTTATGATGGAAACAAAAAACGGTAGATATACTTATTTTTACTTATTAAAGAAAATTAACTTGCTACCAAATTTCAACTTAAATTGGATCTATTCCATGTTTAAAAACATATACGAAAAAATTGATCCCATTGCGGGTCAATATGATTCGATCAAAATATGTTTTCTCCAACTAGACCTAAAGACGATTTTTATATAGCTCGATAGCTCATTTTCTCTCAAGAGGACTCGTGCATACACAAGCTGGGAACTCAATAAACAGACAGAATTATCCAACACAATAACACACACACAAACACCAGCATGTGTAAAAACCTTTCAGCGCAGGGTTTTCTTTCAGAGGATCTTCAGATCAGAGGTGGGGGAGGTACCCCCCATTGGACTCCTTCAAGAAACCTTACTCGGGAGGATTTTAAAACACCTGACGGAGGAACTTAGGATGAAATTTCGGTAGCAGAATTATTAGTGAAAACACCAAACTTTTTCCCATTTACCTGTGTTAACGAGAAAAAGTAAAAGTAGTCTAAAAATCTTCAATTTTCAGTAAATACTATTACTTTTTTCGTCTTTTATTTAACCCCAAACTACCGGCTGTAGAGTCACGGTAGTTCATACCTGAACTTAAACAAAAAAAAAAAAGGTACAAACCATGCGGAATCTTTACTTATGGATCTTTGAAACTACCTGAAAATCAAATAACTAACTGCAAATATCAAATTACTTTGATTCAAATACTTCAGCTGCACTTATATCTTGAATTTTTTGCCTACCTACTACTGTTACTGATTTTAAGATTCCTTATGTCCATTTAATAAAATATTTTTTTTTTTACTTTTTACTATAATTCATTACCATAACCACGCCAAGGAGTATCCCACTGGGATATCCTTCTATCCAAGACTGTCAAGTCACTTTAACCAGCATAGCACTATGTCAAATACATTATTGTAGAAATAATCAATAAAATTAAAAAAAATTTAATGAGTTAATTGGTTTGGCAAAAATACGAAACCAGTCACCGGAATTATTCCGTTTCAGGATTCTTAAGGACCTGCTTGAGTAGTTTCACAAAGTGTCTAGTGTGGTGTGTCGTAGAATGATGTTTATTTGTCTGTAATCATCGAAATCTTCATTGCATATGCTAGGGAATTGAAAATTGATACAAGAAATCTTTAGGTCTAGATGAGACTACCCGGGAAAGTGATTTTATGTGCCGTCGTTTTTGTAGTGTTGCACCTGATAATAATGACTAAAGTTTTGAAAATGCATAAACACGGAAAAAATTTGTCGATCAGGTTTGAGATTGGCCTACATGTAGTATGTAAGATTGACCATGATTGAGCAACCATATGTCCTAGTGTATAAGCTAATAGTTGAAACTTTGTTAAAACAAAATCATCTATCCTAGTAGTGGTGCTATCGGAAAAATAATTTTTTGTTGACGTTCATTAACACGCAATAATGACAGCAAAAAATTTAGAAAAATCATAAAAGCGGAAAAAAATGATGCGATCTGATTGAAAATTTAGGCACGCAAGTAGCCATGTATAAGACTAACATATTTGAACAAGTAGTCAATCTCATTAATTCAGTATTAGTTAAATTTTATTATATGACTTGAGTTACTTTTTATAATAAAAAATGGTAAAAATCGGAAAAACAAACTAATTGAGTTGAAATTCGGTACACGTTATCTACCTTAACGTATAAATAGGTACACCAAGTTTTTTTGATAGGACAAAGTATATCCATGCGTTTTGTTGGAATCATAAAAAGTTAAGCAGCATGAGCGTGGTTAGTGCTTGGGATAGTTTGACTTGCTGGGAATGAAATTTGTATTTTATTTACATTAAGAGTTGAATCCTCCTATTGTTCCTCATTAATATTTCGATGATTAAAGTAAGGGACTTTTGAGGAAAAATAAATCTAAAGTTTAGGTTGTATAATGAATGGGAATAATTTGGTAGAATGTATGGTTTACCAAAACCCATAAAGAAATTTAGATTTACGCCCTATCTGAAATATCAATGCTCCAACATTATAAATTATCAAAGCACCATAAAAAAGCCTACTATTAAATAAAACTTAATAATGACAACCTTATGATTGTCATCATGTATTGAGTTGAAGAAAAAAATCAATGAATATACAGTAGAAGGAAAAGATTAGGAGGAAAACCCCCAAAAATTTTTTGTTTTTCCTTATTTTTTGATGTAAAATCTTTGTTCACTAAGTACCCTCCTTCATTTAATAACCAAACTTATTAAGATAATTTGGGCAAAATCATAGATGAAACAGACATTAAATGTTTTAGATAATACTTAGTGTAATAAAGTTTTTGTTGCGAAAATTCTTATTTTACTCAATCTGGTAAACTTTATAAGCAAATTGGATGGACTCCCTATGGGGGGTATGTCTGTGAATTTAAGTGGACTGTTCGTAAATCATGTATTAAATGAAATCCTATCCAAAACTATTTATAAACCTAAATTTATTTGTAAATACATAGACGACTTATTTCTAGTAATTAAAAAGGAATATATTGAGCCTTTAAAACAAGAACTTAATAACTTTTACAAAGGGTTCGAGTTTACAGTTGAATTTGAGGTTGATAATCAATTAACTTTTTTAGATGTAACAGTTATCAAACTACCTACTGGGGAATTAAAAACTAAATGGGTAAATAAACCAGTTAAAGGTAGTAGATTTTTAAATTATAAATCAAACCACCCTCCTAGTCAGATTAAGAATACTGCCCATAATTTAATAAAAAGAGCCATTTCCCTCACAGATTCTCAATATATACCTGAGATAAAACCACTGTATTCAGGAAATTACTTGATAACTTTTATCCTTTAAAATTAATAAGATCACTATGGTATTCATCTATAACTCCTAACCTAAATTCTTCCAATAATTCAACCTCTAATAATTCCCAACCTCCTAGTGTTCAGTCTTGTAAATTTCTAGTCTTACATATAAAAAGGTCTATCCCAAATTATAACTAACTCATTTAAAACTTACGATGTCCATGAACTTAAATTTGGTCTTAAATCTATAAATAAAGTAGGAGATCACTGTTTCAGCAGATTAAAAGATAAAGTTACTGTAGATGATACTATGGGCTTCGTGTACAAGGTCAATTGTAATGATTGTCCAGCCACCTATATAGGTGAATCTAAACAAACATGGACCAATAGAAAAGCAGGACATAATAATAAAACAGTTGACACAGCCTTAGCTATCCATTGTAGAAATAAGAACCATTCTTTTAATCTTAATGATCCTATAATATTAGATCATGAGAAGAACCACTCTAAGAGACTTTTATTAGAAGCTCTACATATAACCAAGGAGAAAGAAAGTATAAATTAAAAAGATAGTAGAGATTTAAATAATTTTATAGTGGAATCTTGAGTATATTTAATCCAACCAATAGTAATTAGATTATCCCTTCTTATAGTCATTCCTTTACCTATAGCCCCTACTCCTTTCTTTTTAAAGTTTATCATTTCTTCATTCCTTTATTTTAATCTTTGTTATATGTATCCATAACTGTATTAGTGCTTTAGTTATTGTAGTTGTGTTATTTTAAATTTTTTAATTGTTGACAAATAGCCTTTGGCTTACTTAAAAACTGATTTATCGATGTAATTTACTAAGAGGTATGTTTTTTCTTTCTAATTGTTTTATACTTAAGTTAAATTCAATTTGATTCAGTTTTGTTTAATTTTAATTTATTCCTTATTAATTACCTAAATTTTATTTTTATACTTACAGACATGAGTATGCTTGAGGAGGAAGGCGAAAGATATCATATACAACCTAAATTTAATTAATTTTCCTCAAAGTGACCCTTCTTTTCACGATTTTTATTTACTATCTTTGAGGAACAGCGAAAACGATTCTAAACGTATTGCAGTATACAAATTAACGACTTGTATTTTTCGAGGTCGAGCGAAGCGAGTCCGAGTAGGTAGGACTGGCGTATGAATTCCCAGTGGTGAGGAATAGTTCCTAGGTACCTATATTTATTATTCGCTTATATTTCTATATTATGATGAAGATTATGTCTTGAAACAGTCAAAGGATGTTGAAAATTTCTTTGGTATAAATACCAGAATAAAGCAACTTGCCACTCAGTGGCAATGGTTTGTTGAAACAGGTGAATGGAGGAGAGTCACGCTGTCTGGTGTACAGCTTGACGTTTAGCTCTTAATGAACTCTGACTGAATGAAATCTATTAAACAAGTTTAACTAAAGCGTCGTCCTTAGAATTGGCTTAATGCCTGTCTGGTAAATGAACTGTGTAATGCCCTGACGTCTAGCCTGACCTGACGGTATGAATGATAGGAGTCACTCTGTCTGCAAGGGTTACAAGATAACTTCTAAGGTACCTAACCAGAGTAATGCCATATCAGATTTAAATTTTAAGTAAATCAGTGGTTAAGTTTCTTATGCGAAACTAAAACATCCATGGTGTAAGGTCTTGTTAATTTAGATTTAGCTATAACAAAGCAAATATCATATTAAACTTATATTTATTATTCAACTAAACCCAAGTTTATTCATGATACAAATAAACCCAGGAAATTTATTATTCTAACAAAAGTTTGAGACACAAATAAACCTATATAAATGTATATTTACATTTTTACTACTTAACTACGAATCAACTAAACCCCAGTTTATTTCTGATAAGAATAAATCTAGGAGAATTCATTATTCAACTAAAATCCAAGTTTGTTCATGATACAAATCAACCCAAGAACATTCATAACTCAACTAAAATCAAGTTTATTCAAGATATGTATAATGATCAAACCGGATTCATTAATAATAAAACTAAAATTTGGTTTATTCTATACTCAAATATTAACTGAGTCAAAGAAAATGCTCGCATTCAATATTCAACTAAATCCAAGTTTATTCATAATACCCAGGAACATTTATCATTCTTATAAACCCAAAGGAAGACATATTGTACTGTTCATGTTATGCAAATCTCGGTAGTATCAAATGATAATAGTGCTAAACTTTGATTTATTGTTCACTCCAATTATTGACTGCCTCAAGAAAATGTCTTCTATAATTGCACTAACACATATAATTGGGCAAGAGACATTGTGTCAACAATTTATGTTTCGCAAACTCGGTAAGTATCAAATAAACATCAGACTAACTTGATTTCTTCTTCACTCCAATATTGACTACCTCAAAAAATTTATAGCGTCTTTATTAAAATAGTATAATTATTTCCTTCTTCAATAATATTCTCCTTCAACAAATGTTGCAGCAAATAAATTAATCATTTTGCTGTTCTTTAATAATACTTCTCCTTCTTGCAGCAAATAATATTAAAATTATTTTGCTGTTCTTTAATAATACTTCTCCTTCAACACAATGTTGCAGCAAACAATATTAAAATAATTTTGCTGTTCTTTAATAATACTTTCTCCTTCAACACATGTTGCAGCAAATAAATATTAAATAATTTTGCTGTTCTTCAATAATACTTTTCCTTCATCACAATGGTGCAGCAAACAATATTTAGTAATTTTGCTGTTCTTCAATAATACTTTTCCTTCATCACAATGGTGCAGCAAACAATATTAAATCATTTTTGGTGTTCTTTAATAATACTTCTCTTCAAACACAATTTGCAGCAAATTCAATCTTCTCTTCAACACACAATGTTGCAGCAAACAATATTAACAATATTTTGCTGTTTCTTTAATAATACTTCTCCTTCAACACAATGTTGCAGCAAATAATATTAAATCATTTTGCTGTTCTTTAATAATTTTTCCTTCATCACAATGGTGCAGCAAACAATATTTAGTAATTTTGCTGTTCTTCAATAATACTTCCCTTCAACACAATGTTGCAGCAAATAATATTAAATCATTTTTGCTGTTCTTTAATAACTTCTCCTTCAACACAATGTTGCAGCAAAAATATTAAATCATTTTGCTGTTCTTTAATAATACTTCTCCTTCAACACAATGTTGCAGCAAATAATATTAAATCATTTTGCTGTTCTTTAATAATACTTCTCCTTCAACACAATGTTGCAGCAAATAATATTAAATCATTTTGTTTCTTTAATAATACTTCTTTCAACACAATGTTGCAGCAAAATAATATTAAATCATTTTGCTGTTCTTTAATAATACTTCTCCTTCAACACAATGTTGCCAGCAAATAATATTAAATCATTTTGCTGTTCTTTAATAATACTTCTCCTTCAACACAATGTTGCAGCAAATAATATTAAATCATTTTGCTGTTCTTTTAATAAAATACTTCTCCTTCAACACAATGTTGCAGCAAATAATATTAAATCATTTGCTGTCTTTAATAATACTTCTCTTTCAACACAATGTTGCAGCAAATAATATTAAATAATATGCTGTTCTTTAATAATACTTTTCCTTCATCACAAATGTTTGCAGCAAACAATATTAAAATTATTTTGCTGTTCTTTCATAAACTTTTCCTTCATAACGATGAAGCTCTAAAGAGATATATTTTGAATCATCAATTTCAATTTTGATGAAGAGATTCTTCATCTTATCAAATATTTGATCTGATAACTTTTAAATATTTTTTTATAACAGAATTTGACAGAACGCCGTTTTTATTAAAATGCCAATAAAAAAAATTTGCAGTCTCCATTTGACGCTACCATTTTTTTGTAAAGATTTTATATATATTTTTTTTCTTTTAAGTTCAACAAGCTACCTATCTCTTGCAACGAAAAGAAAACAGAGGAAACATTCTTTAATGTACATGTTTCCACCTGTGAATTCTTTGTCCTTTTTTTAATTTTTTTTCACTTTTTTAAATTTTTTTTTTCAACTCTCTACCGTCAATCGATTCGAGAAGTGTTAATGATTAGGACTTCCTTTGTCATTTACTTTATCTTTTTATCTTTATTTTTTTTTATCTTTTTTTAAATTTTTGTTTTTGTCGCTTTATTTAATTCCTTTTCCATATATAGAGCCATAAACATTTGAAGTATGGAACTTTAACGTAATCTTTTTTTTTTTATTTTTGAAGCATTCTTTTTTTAAACTTAACACTTATTTAATTTTGTGTTTTTCTCTTCCACGATTTCTTAATGTAAGTATTGCTTAGTGTTACCATGTATTACAAGTAGTTGTTAAGTTTTATTTTTTAAAAGTAGTATATAGTTTTTGCACAACTTGTTTTCATCGATTATTTTTTGTGCTGCAACATACCGTACCTAGATTAAATATCAAACTTAAATTATATGCCATAACATAAAAATAAGAATTAAACCTTAATTCAACGTGAATGTATGTTAATAATATTAATTAATATTAATTATATATATATATATATATATTATATATATAATATATATATATATATATATATATATATATATATATATATATATATATATATATATATATATATATATATATATATGTATTACAACAATTAAATAAGGTTAATTAATACAAAGCACTTAAAGTACAAATCAAAACTAGTTTATTCAAATAGACTTAAAGAATAAAAACAAAATACAAATTATTATTGACCTGAAGTGAAATAAAATGGCGGAAATTTAAATTTTTTATATTACTAAATATCACCCACAAAGTTTAATATGTGAACTAATAAAACAAATTTAAATTTGTAAGACAAAAGTTACCTTTTAGCTCTTAATTATTCTAAATAAAAACTAGAAAATTTATTTAATTATTTTTTATTATAAAACTGATATTAATTTTAAGTTAGTGCTTTTCCTTGCCTGAAACTATAGTTTTTATATCATTTTTGCAACAACTCTGCTTGGCTAGAAGGGGGCCCGGGACCCCCCTGCCCCCCTGGCTACGCCCATGCTATTGTCGCTTTCTTGAATTGAGTCATTATGCTGGTTAATGACGTCATAAAATTATTTTCCGGTCAACACAACTACACCTATAGATTCATTTTTGTACAAAGTTTCAACTCTCTAGTTTAAATACTTTGGGAGCTATGATGATAACAAACACACACAGACAGACAGACGTCTTTGTGAAAAACACTCAGGAGGTCATGAAAACACCTGAAACGGATATTTCAGGTAACGTCCCGGTTGGGGAATTTTTTTACAAACACAATACTTTTCCTATATATATATATATATATATATAATATATATATATATATATATATATATATATATATATATATATATATATATATATATATATATATATATATATATATATATATATATATATATATATATATATATATATATATATATATATATATATATATATATATATATATATATATATATATATATATATATATATATATATATATAATATATATATATATATATATATATATATATATATATATATATAGAAAAAACTTTACTAATTATTAATAAGTTAATAAGTTATCGAGAAACTTTGAAATAGTAGTAGCAATTTTTTCAAAAATTAAGCCTTTTTTTGGTTTTTAAGTTTATTTTTTACTTACTTATCTTAAACCTTTTTTTTTAATAAGTCCTAATTTCTTTATTTATATTTTTTTAATTACTGTTGATTCTCTTTAAGTAAAGAGACAGGGAAATCTTAGCATGACTTGGGGCTGTTTTTTTCTTAAGGTTTTAATTTTAGCGTTAATGAGAAGGACAAGTTAAGGAAAAAAGTCTAAATAAACTTTTAAAAGAAAAAAAACTTAAAAAGCAATTAAAAATAAAATAAAAAATAAGTTTTTTTAAGAAAAATAGACAGATAGTTTCCACGCTTATTAATACATTTACAGATTTGTTGGACTGGGATAAGCAGCTGCTTAATTTACTTGAATGCTTAAGACTCAGAAAAATAAATGACTAATTGCTTTTATTCAATCCCAAATTGGCTCATAACCCTTCATTGATATTAATCAAAATAATTAAAATTAAAAGAAAATTATAAACTAAAAAAATAACTGATGATGACCTCAGTTGTTAGGTTAAAAGCGCTCTCAATAAAATATTGTTATGTGGAAAGACTCTTTTCTTCTATTACGATATATATATATATATATATATATATATATATATATATATATATATATATATTATATATATATATATAATATATATAACACCACAACACACATATATATATATATATATATATATATATATACAGTATTGTTTGTGATTACGATTTTTAGAATGCGATACGATTATTTTTACGGTCAATGATTAATTATATTCATTAATTATGATTAATTATTATATAAATGTTGTTACCGAAAATGTTTTGGTAAGGTACCATCAAATACATCTCTTGTTGTGATGTTTGCTGAAATAGGTTTACACCCAAAACGTTACTTTTATTCTATTGGGTCAAATTTTATTTATTGACAGATCCAAATGTTCCGTATTTTGGTCACTTAAATAAATGACATTTAAAATCTGTTTAATTCCCTAACCTAATTGTTTGCACAAAATAAAAATCCTTAATTTCTACGGAAAATGAAGTCTTAAAATCAACCTAAGGAAGGGGAGAAACGAACAAATTAAAAGTAGAAAAAATAAAGAAAAATAATTAAAAAAAGAGCTAAAAATAAATTAATCAGAAAGAGATATCATGTCTAAATAAACCAGGCCGAATTACTGCCCTGTTACCTCACCCTCCCTTATTTAAAGAAGGGTTTATTTAAAAAAAGAATAAACAGAAAAATAAAGAAAAAGTCTAATTAAATAATTTTCTATAAAAAATTAAGTCAATTTTTCTTAAAAGATTTTTGGAAATATATCCTCATATTTATTTCTTCTTGTTCATTTCACATTCTATCACTATTTTTTTCTGTTTTCTTTTAAATTTTCCTCAATTATACCGTAGGTAAAAAAAAAGTATTGTGTTGCAAAAAACTCCCAAACAGGGATGTCAGCTGAAAGTCCTTGACAGGTGTTTTTAAAGGCCTTCTAAAGTGGTTATCAAAAGTTGTCCGTCTGTATGTGTTGTGTCTGTTATCATCGTAGCTCCCAGTGTAACTTATATTAGAGAGTTGAAACTTTGTACAAAAAATCAATCTATAGGGTGTTGTTAGTTTTGTGCGATCCGGAATTTTTTTGTGTGAAGTTATTAACCCGTAATAATGACTCAGCAATAATTTTTGACAAAACATAAAACGCGCAAATTATTACACAATAAATCTAAAATTCGGAAATAGTGTTTCCACAAAGTTGTCTGTCTGTATGTGTGTGTCTGTTATCATCGTAGCTCCAGTGTATTTATGCTAGAGAGTTGAAAAACTTTGCACAAAAATCAATCTATAGCTGTAAGCTCTGCCATCCGGAAAATATTTTTTTATGACGTCATTAACCTGAATAATACTTAGCAATATTTTGCTGCTTAAACGCGAATAAAATGTTTCTAATGATTAGAGGTTTGGCATGAATAGACTAATTAATTATGTGCAACATTTGTGCCATGTTTCTTCTTGTTATCAGCATTATTTTAATTTTTATCGCATGACTTAAATACGTTCTTTTAAATTACGTAAATAGTGTTAATTTTTTAACCAAAAATCAATAACTAAAACAGTTTAAGTTGAAATTTGGAACAAGTGTATACCTGTCAGTAATACATGATAACACCATTTTCAATTTATCCATGATTTTTGTTCGACTATAACTGTGAAAGCATCATCGAGCATGTTCTGTGCCTGGATGGATGACCGCTGGTAACGAAAACGCATGTATTCACTATCTGACGACGAGTGAAGCGAGTCTGAAGACTTGTTGGATTATAAATTTAGTGATTTTTACATTTAGAGGACGAACGAAGCGAGTCTCAAGTAGAGAAAATGAGCGTAGCGAATTTTTTATTATTTTAGCAGCGAAGCTATTTATTTTCTATGAATTATATATATATATATATATATATATAATTATATATATATATATATATATATATAATAAATATATATATATATATATAACTTTGCGCCAATCTCGGGATGAGGTTAGAATAATAACACAGCTTTACTTGAAAACCATTATTTAATCACCTAGCCAACGTTTCGAACTTAGCTACAAGTTCTTCATCAGGGCCCTACAATTACAATAAAATATTCTTTAAAACCCAATCTTAAAACTTAAACTAAATACATCATTAAAAATAAACTAAAATTAAAGAGATAAAAATAAAATACAAATTATAAAGCTTAAAACTTACGGAAAAAAACACAGTTTTTCGCCTCAAGCATAAGGTAACTTATATATAAAATTTAAAAACAGAATTACACCTAAGCAGAGTTAAATATTAAAATCAAAGTTAAACATTTAAAATCAAGAGGTAAAAATAGGTAATATATTATATATATATATATATATATATATATATATATATATATATATATATATATATATAATATATATATATATATATATATATATATATATGAATCACTTAGTCCTCCTGTTCTTCCCTCTCTGATAATATGACTATTATCTTATTAGCACCATTTAATTTTTTAAATAGTGCAAATTAAAGATATGCTTGTCTGGAGCCTAGATGAATTAACAATCTACTTTATGCCTTATTTCCGTATGAAATTTATCTTTGCTCAAACCACTTAAATATTTTTACGACCGTACCAGGTGTTAATTACTACCCTAAACAATAATTAGAGGTTCAAAAAACGAAGCGCATTTCAAAGTTTATTAACACAACACCTCGGGGAACGTGTACCTTTGTACCGACTTAAAAAGTACAAAAAACTTAATCCTTAAGGCCAAATAAGTTTTTTTTTAAGAACTCGTGTTCAAACTTAAGAATATAATCGTAAATCAAAAAACCCTTAGTCTTTCTAATCTTTAAAAAACGTAAATATGAAAAAATAATTAAAAATGTTTAAAGATGAAAATTTATTATTTTTGGTTCGTTAATTGGAAATTTTTAATGAGACAAAAAGGTCGTATGGTAATTTTTAGAATTTTATTTTGTCGAATCATATTTTTTTATGTACCTTATGATTATTTAGTGTGAATACATTAATTTTATTTAAATATATTCACGCTATTTTTTATTTAAATAAATAATAATTTTAATGAACGAAAGAATCTAAAAAGAGCTATTCACAAGAAAATGAATTTACTTAGATCCTTTCTACTTAACGTTG
>JACMZG010000041.1:167155-187886 GCA_018340805.1 Microvelia longipes | reverse complement strand
TTGTAGGATATAGGAAAAGTATTGTGTTTGCTAAAAATTCGAAACTGGAAAGTCATCTAAATTATCCGTTTTAGGTTATACAAAGTTTCAACTCTCTAGCATAAATATAGAGGGACCTACGATGATAACCGACACACACACATACAAGACCAAGGATCTTGAAATAAAGGGGATGACACACTAAAGTCAATTTGCCATACAAAAAGTGACCCCATCGAAACCAAAACAAAGGAAATTCGCTAAAAAATAGAGAGAATGCAACTGAAATACACGTCAAAAATCAACTGCGCATGCTTACAATCTTAAAACAGCGCAGGTCTTAAATTTAGAGGCAAACTTACCTCCTAATGGTTTCCCATTGTTTATTGCTTGAGAAGGTTATAAACACTCTTAAATTATCACTCACTCAAGTGGATTATTTTGGATAAAATAATCCAAAATTTAAAATTAAATAAGCACAAATGACTCATCAAGCACCTTAAATGTAACAATTACGAGAAGCACAGATGAAAGTTGAGAAGTTTACTTGACAACCTTGCTTCATAACCTGCGTTTGGCACTTTTTTTTCATTACAATCAAGGGAAGGTAAGTTTGCTCCTATTTCTCTATCTCAACAACTTCCATGAGGTCAGAAATGCTTAATGCGTCATCCCCTTTATTCAAGATCCTTGATACAGACAGACACAACCACCTAGGCCTCCTGCATGGTTATTCACATATTTTCTGTTTGTATGTGTGTCTGTCTGTTATCATCGTAGCTCCCAGTTTATTTATGCTAGAGGGTCGAAACTTTGCTTGAGGTACGGGGTACCTCTGAACTTTTTTTATCACACCGGATTCGCTTTGTTCTTCCTCCCTATATCGGACTCGCTCTGCCTCCGTGGCCGTGATCGTAAAGGCGTTCGATTTCGGCACCGGAGGTCCGGGGTTCGCAGCCCGGGGCTATGCTCTAAGATTTTTATGAATAGTATTTGTATTAAAAATATTTTTGCCAACTTTAATTAATTCATAGAGTATAGTAGATGCTACCACCTGAGTGGTTCCGCAGGGTGAATACCCTGATGGGCCGAAAGACCCTAAAAGGGGCATTTTATTTTATTTTATATCGGACTCGCTTGTCTCGTCCTCAGATAGTAAATTGATCCGTTTATACCCATCGTCACCCATCCAAGCACTGTCCACGCTCGATGCTGCTTAACTTTTTATGATCTAATAAAAATCATACGACAAATAATAACACAGCAATTTGAGAAATATAAAATAGATACGGGTAGGACTGCTTCAAGTTTTATATTTTTAGATTAACATTTTAAGTATAACTTATAAGATTGCTTACAAAGCCATTAATAAAATAAATAACTTAAAAAAATGTTGGAATTTGAATGAAATCACCCATCTTTACACATCACAATACAAAGTTAAAAAACAACTAAAAATAAAAAAACATAATATTTAAAAGATTATGAGGACAATCTATAAAAAGAAAACTTAGACAGCTGCCTCATTTTTTATAAAACATCTTAAAACACACAAAACTAATTAAACAACCAACCTTGTTAATGATACTATTTTTTTATTACTAAAAGAAATAGAATAAAAACTTTAAATGTTATATATGACAATCAATAAATCTTTAAATTTAATGTTTTAATTGGCACTCTATAATTTTTTTGTTAATTATTATATTATATATTTTTTTTTAAAAAAATTAGTTTTACTTAATGTTGATTTGTTAAATAAACTTGGTTATGTTTTAGTTTGCTTTTTTATTCTTTTTACTTTATTTAAAATCAGTGATTTTTAGTTTTGAAGAAATATATAAAATTAGTATGTTATCTATCATTAACACATACAAAGACATTATACTAATAAGATATTACAGGCAGCTGCATCAATGTGAAATGGATTTTATTTTCGTTTTTGTTTAAGAACAATTTTTTTAAAATAAAATATTTGGATTGTTACCAAATTATTAATAATGTTTTCATTGAAGATTTTTATACCAAGGCGGACAAACATTCCCGCCCCCCCCCCCTTCTTAAAGTTTGAACGATTTTACAAAAATTACCGCCCCCCCCTTCATAAGTTTGAACGATTTTACAAAAATTAATGACACTCAGGGTACTTTTTATTGGTGTAAATGGTAACTTCTTTTAGTGTGTAGTCGACTTCAGGTACAACACTGAATTTTGCGTACAAATCGAAATAAATTGGAAGATATACTTTTAACGAGCTTTTTGGGTTCTAGGCATGAAACAAGACATTTTGCCTGCTGAACATTTTTGTTTAAGACCGTTATTTTGACGGAAATAAGTGCCTGTAGTGAAAAAAATTGGACTCATATATTTTAACTTATACTTAACATACCAAACTTGAAGCTAAAGTATTGATATAAAATACAAAGTATGATATACAAAGTATCGAAATAATTTTCTTTTTAGCTCAACAACTCTAATCATTTATTATATTTACAATAATTAAAAAAAATCGGGTGCAGGGTACCTCAGAACTTTTCCTCATCACATCGGATTCGCTACGCTCATCCTCCCTAATTCGGACTGCTTCGCTTGTCCTCAGAATATACAAGTAGTTAAATTAATATTGCAACAATATTAATTGTAGCAATATTAATATAATATAGCACGTATGCCTTCATACGTGCCAAATCTCAATCCAATCCAGCATTTTTCCGCGTTTAATGATGTTTCGAAATTTTGGATGAGTCTGTAATGCGGGTTAATGACGTCATAAAAATTATTTCCGAATAGCACAACTATATATATATATATATATAATATAATATATATTATATATATATTATATATATATGTAGCTGATAATTATATGACATCCCAGTTTCGGATATATATATATATATATATATATATATATATATATATGATATATATATATATATATATATATATATATATATATATATATATATATATATATATATATATATATATATATATATGAGTATATAATAATTTTGCTAAATCATTATTGCGGGTTAATGAAGTCAAAAAAAATTATTTTTAACTACAAAAAAATAGCACAACTACAGCAGTAACTATACAATGATAACAGACTCACACATTCGCATACAGTCAGACAACTTTGTGAAAACCCCTCAGGAGGCCTTAAAAAACACCTGAAACGGATAATACCGGTGACATCACGGTTTCGGATTTTTTTGCAAACACAATACTTTTCCTATATACCTACGGTATAAATGGGGAAAAATGAAAATCATTGTTACATTTTTCTTTAAATTTAGCAAAATTAGTAAGCATGAATTGAATACCCCTCGAATACATAACCTTTGTTTAACACCTTTTGCTATAACCTTGCTAGGGAAGGTAACTTATGCTCCTATTTATCTACTCTTAAATCGATTAAGGGGTCTGTAAAGTTCTTTCTATTGCTGATTCTTGAACTTAGATTTCTTAGGACAACTGAGTGCTAAATAATATAAGATAGACTCTTTCTAAATTTTCGTTTAAGAAAGGTTAATTTTGATTATATTTTATGAATAAACAAAAAAATATTTTTGCCAAGTAGCCAAAGTGTTCGACATTTTTCAATTAGCTTGTTCTTTTTATTCGTTCAAAATCATATACATTCATTTTTTTCTTTATCTCATTTAACTATAAAATATTCCACTTCTATTAGACAAATAAAAAAAAATTAAACATACATATCGTTCCGACACTTTTACGTAATCTAATAAACTTTTTAGAACCTTTTAATTTTCAATTTTAAAAATAATTTTACCATATAAATAATGATTTAGTAAAGATAATCATCAAAAGGAGGATTTTTATTTGATGTAGTTTTTTAATAGATGAGGTTTTATTATTGGACGCATTTGAATGAGATTCCGTTTTTGTAACAAAATTAGATCTACATTTGATCACATATGTTATGGATTCGGCGCATTGGTTGTTAGTTATGCGGACAAGTAATTCGGGATTGACACAAGAAATTCTAAATCATGTGGTCAAGAAGATGACATCAAAGTGGCCGATCCTTTTTTCCGTAGATCATGTTTTTTGTGACATTGATCATTTGTGACATTGACTCGAAATATAGTGTATATTTTGAGTCAATATCACAAATGATCAATGTCACAAAAGACGTGATCTGCGGAACGAAGGATCGGCCACTTTAATGTCATCGTCTTGACCACATGATTAAACCTCTTCCTAAAACCTCTTCTCTGTAAGTGCACAAGTAATAATTAGGTACAAAATATTGGTGACGAACGGCTTTACAATCATTTCCTCTTTTATTGTCTTAAAGTGTCATTTGTGTGCTCAAAATTTAGTGTCAAGTTCTATGTCTTTCATTTCTTCCTAAGGCGACATTAAGATTACGATGTGTTATCTAATTGCTGATGATCTATTACTACTTATCTTTAGGTCCAACAATGTGACGATCTTGTGCTGACGATGTATCACATATAGTCCAAGAGTCAGGCATGAAAAATGTGACTCATTTTGTACTACTTCAGACCAAATGTTTCTGAAGATATACCATTAATTATGAAGGTGACTCCACTCTTTTTCCAGAGTGGAGCCCTTCATTTGAATGCGCTCGCTCAAAATATTAGAAAATTGCACAAATTCCAGATTTCTTGTAATAAGTGGTTCCCTGTAGGTCAAGTGCTAAACATGAACAAAGCTTTTTTATTTAACTATTAAGTCAAATGAATCTAAAAAAGTTGATTGGTAACCTTTGGTTTCTAACTAAACTTACTAAAAATAGGAACAATAAAGTCATAATTGGTTATTTATTGATAAAGTATATTTATGATAAATAAATATATTTCAATTCATTATTTCCTTTCTTAATAAATTTTAAATAATATAAATTTAATTTTAGTTTTAATAGCTAAAAAAGCAGTGTCTTTCTTGGGGGGGAGGGGCTAATTTCAAACTACAGGGGGCTTTATTCCTCTAGTCCCCCCTTAGAATCGTCAATGTTGTCAGGCCCTCGAGGCGAAATGGCCGCGAATGATGCACATGATGTAAATTCTGTAAATACATGGTGAAATGCCATGTAATAAAATTTAATAAAACAACATCAAAACCCCTATTAGCCCCTATTTTTCCCCAATAGCAGAACACCCTTAAACGATGTTGCTAAAAACCTCAAAACACTAATTTCTTAAATATCAGCAATTATTTTTGTATCCGTTACTTATACCCCTTATTACAACCCAATTTTATATCCATCACTACCCATTAATTCCAACATACTTTGTAATATTCCTTTTTCAAAAAGGTAGCACGCGACAGAAGAAAAATTGTAACAGGTATAAATAAGCATAACATATGGTTGACGTAACGATTTAGAAAAAATAAATATTCTTACGTCTCATTGTGAACAGATGTTTCTTCTTCTTCTTCGTATGTTAAGTCAATTTTTAATTCAACGATTCGTAAAGACGGCATATCAAACGTCTTTAATTGCTTGCATGTATTCTAATAAGGTACCAAAATAATTTCTTAAACAGATCTACAAGTTTTTAATCGCCGCACTCTTTCATTTGAAATGCCCGACTTTTAAAAGCCACTGGGTGCGGCACTGAAAAATTTCGACCTCTGACTCATATAAATAATGTATTCTTAGTCAGTACCTAATCACAGTCACTAATTGGCGAAACTAAGCCACTCGGGGATTTCAGTCTTATGAGGAATTTGCATAATTAGAAAAATAAATGTTATGAATAAATAATGAAGAGTACGCCATAATGTCGTCATATTTCCATTTTCTTTTCTCACTGTATTTTGTATTATTTTATATTTGTTTATTTTAATAGTTTTTTTTTTTTTGTAGCACTGGGTATTTGATGGAACTCCATTTTAGGTTTGATCAACGGGACTATAGATCTATAAAAAGTTTTGAATAATTTATTCAATTATTATATTTCGCCTATCTTTGTAGGCAGCTTTAGAATCTCATATTTTCAAACTACATTAATAAACTATTTAAAATAAATAAATAAACAAACACAATACATTATTAGGGAAGTCTAGAAAAATCAAAGCTTAAAAATAACAAAACGCTTTTTTTTTCGTGATCAGGGACCTCTGAAACGGATTTAGACACTCCCGGGTAGCTCCCCACTCGGGTTATCTCATTAGCGATTTCCATTCAACGAAAATTCACTAAAAATTAATTGAAAACTAAACATCTTCTTAATATTCACGAGATTCTTAATCTCAAAGCAATAAGTCAGACAGTTTGCTCAGCAAACTTTTCTTTAAATTGATAATAATTAGAGAATTCTGTTTGTTCGTTAAGAGTATGAGAATCCTTGGACTATTCCATAGAGTATTCTTGAATTCTTCTATAGATAATTCTTGATCATTCCATGGATAATCCTTGGAATATTCCACGGAGAATCCTTAGATTATTCCATGTAGAGGTCTTGAAATATTCCATGGAGAATCCTTGGATTATTCCATGGAGAATCCTTGGATTATTCCATGGAGACTCCTTGGATTATTCCATGGAGAATCCTTGGATTTTTCCATGGAGAACATCCAATACTTGGATGTTCATTTATTATTGTATTTTTATACCCTTTTCGTAATTATCACTTTTCTTTATTTATCCCTTATCTATCCCATTTTTCATCGTCTATTTTAAGTATTCAAATTATTCTTCCTTCAACAAGGTACTATTTTATAGTTTAGTCATTCCTTTTAAAATCTTATCATTTCAAAAGCAATAAAAAACCAACCGAAAATAATATCGTTTTAGAACGAAAGAATAAAAAAAATTTATATCTTTTTGCTCAATTATTCTTTTAAAATTATTTGAAAAAAAATTAAATCTTTAAAATGCAATTATAATACACTTATCTATTGAATTAAAAAAAAAGAAATCACAATAAGTCCAATAAAAAAAAATATATAAAAAACATTGAACAGAAAATAATAGCAAAAAATGACAGTAGTTGTACTAATTATTATAAAAATGGATATAATTACACTTCTTTTGTTAAAAAAAAATTATTATTATTTCATAATAATTAACGTCAAGGACTTTTGATTGTCATTAATAAAATGACAATCTAGAGTCATTAAAACGTCTTTGTATGTGTTTGTTATTAAACAATACTAATGTTTACATTAATGCTTCAGAGGAATGTAATTGTTATTATTTTTATTATTAGTTTTATGTCAGGGTTGACTGAGTTTTAATTGCACAGGAAGCTATGTTAGTTTTTTTGTTGTTAGGTTGGTAGAACAAAAGATAATTTTCGTATAGTTATTATTTAATTTTTTTTTGTTTTATTTATATTCAGGCTGCCTAGCACGTACTTATTTCGTATTACTTAAATAGCTTCGTACAAAATCACACCAGTTGTGCTTGTTTTACTCGCTAAGCAGGAATATATGCTGCTTAGTGCTTAATTCGTAAAAAAAATTGTCATGTAACATTAAACATAAATTAAAGATTCCAAAACAAATTTCCGTGATTTCCACTAAAAACCTCCTACTTTCCCAGTCACTACCCCGTTAATTTACAAATCCAAGCCGTATCAATTATTGACATCATTCATGATCATTAACCATTACCGTTAGAAAATTTAATCTGTCACAACAAAATCTACCTTCATGTTTTCTCCCCCCCCCCCCACGGGGTAAGCATTGTAATATTTTCTATTATTATACATTTTAGATTTGTCTACGACTATTGTGTAATTTCCCTTTGTCATGTCACAAGGGCGTAAATGACATTTTTCGTTGTTGTTTGTAATTATTTTTTAATTTTTTATACCTACGTTATTTGTACTAAAATTGACACAAATTAATGTTGTATTAGCATTAATACAACATTAAATATTCCATGATACAAAATATCATGATAGCAATTTCCATACTCTCCGATTATTTTTAATATAAATAAAATAAGTTTAAAAAGAAACTACATGTTTTTCAGTAGGATTGACGTTAGTCATGTATGTCACTACATAAAACGATTAGAAAACGTTTTCAATAAATTGTATATGCATTTTCAGCAAAATCGATCCTTCAGAAATTAAGCTAACATGCTGAAATGTAATATGATTAGATTTAGAAACCTCGTTGAATATTTTTTTTTGCTTTTTTACTTATTGGTAGTGTCTGACTTGCTTGTCTATTATTTTTGTAATTATTTTAATTGTTGTGTTTTTGTTTTTTGTTAGTTTGTAATTTTACTTAGCTCTATTTTTTAATTGATATTACTTATCTAAATATTCAATCAAAGGATTTATCGTAACTTTTATTTTTGTTTAAAAAGTAAAATGATGTCTATCACTTTATTTTAATTTTGATTTTATTTTTAAATATTAGCGAGCTCTAATCTGAAAATGACTCTTTTAAGGTTGTTCGAATAACCTAAATAAATAAAAGAAAAAACAAAAAAACAGAAGAATAATAGGTAGATAGGGTATATATATGTATATATATATATATATATATATATATATATATATATATATATATATATATATATAAATATTATATATATATATATATATATATATATATATATATATATAATATATATATATATATATATATATATATATATATATATATATATATAACATGGACATACTCTTCATCAGGGCAACAGAGAACTACTTTAAACAGATAGGCATAAAAAATAAAAAATTACAATATAAGTAAAACTAAATAAAAATACATTTAAAAACAGTACAAGCTAGAAACAATTGTCCAAGAGCCAGGCTAAAGAAATGTGATTAATTTTGTACTACTTCAAACTCAAAATTTTCTGAAAATATACCTTAAGTTATGAAGGAAAAGCATAGTCTGCCTATCCAAAGTGGAGCCCTTCATATGCACGCTCTTACTCAAAATATTAGACAATCGCACAAATTCCAGTCTTTTTGTAATAAGTGGTTCCCTGTAGGTCGTGTGCAAAATATAGAGATATCATTTTTTTAAATCTGATAAAATTTCCGATAAATTGAGTGTTCTTTCGTAAAAATCGGATAAGTACAACTAAAGTTATGACGTTTGTTAAATGGCCAAAAAAAATCATAAAAATCCAATATTTGTTCAAAGGAATTCGCTGACTTTGCAAACATTAACCATTTTTGGTGTTCTTGAACCATAACTTCGGTTGTAGCCATCTGATTTTGATGATTAAACACTCGTTTTAAAAAACATTTTGTCATCTTATACACTGCTCTCTTCATGTTTTGCACATCACCTACAGGGAACTACTTATTTAAACAAAACTGAAATTTGTGCGATTTTATAAAATTTTGAACACGCGCAACAATATGAATGGCTCCACTCTGGATAGGCAGACTATGTTTTTTTCTTTTTAATTTAAGGTATATTTTCAGAACAATATAGTTCCAAGTAGTACAAAATGAGTCATTTTATCAGGTCCAGCTCTTGGACCACAATCTGTCGTTGGTTTGAGCTTTTAATGTTTTTAAATGTCTTTTTATTTAGTTTTACTTATATTGTAATTTTTTATTTTTTATGACTATCTGATTAACGTATGCCCTCATAAAGAGCATGTTCATGCTTGAAACGTGGGCACGAGAGAAATGTGTGTTTTGTTATTAGAACACTAATAAGAAGTATTCTTATTAGTGTTTTTATCCTGATTTTTCGTAAGTTATATATTCTAAGGCTGACTCTGTTCTATTAAATACATACATACATATATATATATATATATATATATATATATATATTATATATATATAATATATCAGTGAGTCGTTCCTTTTAGAAAAACCACCTCCTTCTTTATAATCATTAGCTTATTACTTATTTTGAAATTCACTAATATAACATGAAATGATTTGTCAGTCGTGTGTTTTATGTTAAATAAATGACAAAAGATATACTACGTAGTAGACAAAATAAAATAAAAAATATTGGGTTAGATCATAATATTCTCGTATAAACGACAATTTAAAAAAAAATGTTTTGGCAAAAAACAAGTAAAAAAAAATAGTAAAATTAGCCAAATTTTTATGACTCTGACCTCTTGTGAACTTATTCTTAATATAAAACTTATCAAAAAAAATTTTGATCGTAATAAAAAGTGAAAATTTATTCTTTCCTGGATTTTATTAATTTTATTTATAAACCGAGATTCGCGAAATTAAAATGAAAGTGGTCATAAAAACAGGGCTTAAATTTATTAGCTAGGTTTAACTACTCATTTTTATTACTATTTAAAATTGATTGTAGTTGGTTTTTATTATTGGGGTTTGACGAGAGAAAATATAATGTAATATTTATAGTTTTTATTTTTTAAACTAAACAGGGTTACAGTGATTTTAATTGAGTTGGGATATTTTACGAGTAACAAGTGTACAAGATTTAGAAATATTTGTGAATTATCTACAATTATAGAATAAAATGAATGTGGGATTAAAATTGGGATTTTAGCCAATTTCGCTTATAAGGTTTTACTTGAGACCAAAGTGGAGAGACAGCAGGGGGGGGGGCGTAAATTCAAATATTTTTTTTTATTTCATATATATATATATATATATATATATATATATATATATATATATATATAGATATATATATCGTATAGTACTGGACTTCGTCACTGGAGGTCCGGTGTTCACAGCCCGGGCTATGCTCTCTGTTTTTATGAATAGAATTTGATGTAAAAAGATTTCGCCAACTTTAGCTTTACTTTGAGCATAGTAGGTGTGACCCGTGGAGCATGTCTGTGAAACAATGCGATAAAAATTCAAAATACGTGGCATAATGCCATGAAAAAACAAATAATAATGAAACAACAAATGATTCGATTTTTTTTCCACAGGGAGTCCCCCGCTGAGGCGCGAATTACCAAGTCCGCTTAGCGGCTACGGATCGAAGACCAGAATTAATAATAAAATAATAAACAATTATTTTTAAAATATAAGAGTAATATTAAATTAATCTGTAAGGAATTCAGTTCTAACATAATCCTTTTGATTTCTCCTAGCCGTTCCTTAATAAAAGAAGCCATTAAGAAAAGTTTAAGATTTCCTAAAAAAAAACTATACCGCACAACATTTATAAGTGATAGGGTCTTATGAAGAATTTCCCACTAACACATTGAAAACAGAGTACACGTACACACGAACACACATGTACGCTTGATAGCATGCTAACACTAGGAAACGGTCGTCAGGGTTGAGTAAGAAATTAATTACTGCCCCTTGATATCCACCCCTTGGTTACAGAGATAGGAATTAAGAGGAATTCGACCCCCCCCCCCCTATTTTCAGGACTTAGGAATTCCAACTTAAGAAACTCTTAGAAAACATTTTTCTTGATATTTCATATCTAGAATTATCTTTTCATTTATAATTAATATTGGAGAAAGGACGACAAAGAAGTTAAAAAGAGAGGGTCATTCGGTCCCTTAGCTGGACCGGATAAACGGCTACACATGTCTCCGGATTCGCTTCGCTCGTCCTCAGACAGCAAATACAATCGTTTTAGTCGGTGCTGCTTAACTTTTATGATCCAACATGAACCGTAGTTAGATATGTATTACGTACAGGGATAACTTGAACCAAATATCAACTTGAATCTTTCAAAACCTTTTTCAACGTGTTTAAAATAATGATAATAATAATAAACTTTTTAAAGTTATTGCTACCGGTTGGTGACGTCATTTAACAAATATATTGTTAATAGAGCAACTTGATCTTAAAGATTAATTTTCATTCAAAGTTTCAACTCTCTAACATAAATAAACTGGATATGCAACGATAATAGACACACGCACATTCAGCCATACTACTTTGTGAAAGCCATTCAGAAGTTCTTAAAACACCTGAAACGAATAATTCCGGTGAAATCTCGGTTCTAAAGATTTTAATTTTGTACTTAGTTTCAACTGTCTAACATAAATACAATGGAAGCTACAATGATGACAGAAAACACACAGATACAGCCAGACTACTTTGTGAAAGCCATTAAGAAGGTATTAAACACCTGAAACGAATAATTCCGGAAAAAAATATCAGTTCTACAAATTTAAAAAATCAGTTTCCACTTTCTAAACATAAATACCCGGGAGCTACGATGATAAAAAACACACATACAGGAAACACACATAAAGGAAAATTATTGTGTTTGCAATAGTCCTAAACCGGGATGAAACCGGAATTATCCGTTTAAGGTGTTTTTAAAGCCTCCTGAGTGATTTTTTCAAATTTGTCTGTCTGTATGTGTGTGTGTATGTGTTTGTGACTGTTATCATCGTAGCTCCTAGTGTATTCATACTAGAGTATTGAACATCGTATAAAAATCTGTCTACCGCTGTAGTTGTGCTATTCAGGAAATATTTTTTATGACGTCATTAACCCGCAGTAATGACTCAGCGAAAATTTCGAAAAATCATAAAACGCGAAAAAATGATGCGATCTGATTAAAATTTGGCACGCATTTTAGCCATGTATAAGACTACCTTATGTCTTAAGTTTTCTAATTTCAGCATTAGTTGAATTTTTATCGAATGACTTGAGTACGTTTTTTTAAAAAATTGTAAAAAATCAGAAAATGATTGAAATTTAGTACAACATTTACTTATTAAAAAGTACACTAAGTTTCGTTTAATACGACAAGTATATCCATAATTTTTGTGGATCATAAAACTTAAGTCGGTAGCATTGAGCGTTGTCAGTGCTGAATAGGTGACCGCTGGGAATGAAACGGATGCATTTACTATCTGAAGACGAGCGAAGCGAACCCGAAGACATGTTGGAGAATAAATTTGGCTAATTGATATTCTGAGGACGAGCGAAGCGAATCCGATGTAAAGAGGAAAAGTTCCGAGGAAACCCATAACCGATTTTTTATATATTACTTAAGATTATAGAGGAAAAGTAAATATCAACCTTAGACACATAGATATACTAAAAGGGGGCATGTCTATCTAAATACACGTAAAGGACCAAAGCATCTTTTTGGGGCTCTCAGGGGCTCTGTGTAATCACCAATTAAAACCTTCATCTAAGAACGATTAAGGTGTTAAAAATATCTTCAATCTGATTTGGCTTTCGCACTATTGTTTGTGTTTAGATTTGTATTAAAAACGCTATATATTTGGTTATTTTGTTAATTCGATCAAGGATGTTGAATAAAGGGATGACGCATAAGGAACATTTCTGACCCCATGGAAGTTATAGATAAGAAATAGGGAGCAACTCTTGACCTTCCCCTTATGTTATAAAGTTGCCTCTAATTTTAAGACCTGCGCTTTATAAGGATCATAAGCATGCGCAGTTGTACCAAGCATGTGAGTTGGTTTTGACGTGTGTTTCGTGTAGCATTCATCTCTTTTTGATTTTCGATGGGGTCACTTTTGTTGAATGGCAATTCGACTTAGTGCGTCATCCCCTTTATTCAACATCCTTGATCGAATGTGTCAGGTTATTTTCCGACGTTTTTTAAAATTCAACCAATAGGGCCCCTAGTAATATATCTCTAGGCTTAAACATATTATTTCTAAGTATTAGATAATATAATTCCACGTCCGAACTTCCCTTTATTCCCACAACTCTACTGACAATTTCACAGTTTCCTCTACTCAATCCCTTTGTTTACATTTCAATGATTTTCACCTTATTTAATTGGCAACACTGCCTCTGTACATTGTTTAGATCTTCATTTAGAATTAGTTGTAAAAGCGATTAGTATAGTTTTTTCTATGTTGCCACACCTTCTAAATAGTCATTTCCTGGCAGAATTAATCGTTCACTGTCTTGTTTATATATATTTTTTAAGCGGAGTAAAGCAAAATTAAACTTCCTGAGATTGTTTCTGTTTTTAATATGTTTTATAAAAAGTTTAATTTATATCTTCGTGATTGATTTGATTAATATCAATATAATAAATACATGTTATAGAAGCAAAATTAACTTACAATTATACAACATCAATTTAAATATGTCCCACAACCATATTGTGAATTACACGCCTTGCCAATAAACTTAATTTGAACCATACACTATACACATAATGTGATATAATATATATATATATATATAATATATATATATATATATATATATATATACATTATATATTACTTATATATGGACATATATGTATATATATGTACTACTTATGTATATACCCTATACTTATAGGGAAATTGGTTTTTTATTCACAAGGGAACTCCAAACTGATTTTTGGAGTTTTCTTTTCTCCCATCCCGTTCACTTCTTTAACACAAATTTTATCCTATCATTGTTTTGCATTTGGTACCATTATGTGCCAATTTTTAAAGAATTATGTACAGATTTCTACGCTGATCATTTAATCGGCGAATTTCCATCGTGATAATGACGCTTATGAGGATGTTGGAATGACGAAACAATATATATATATAGATATATATATATATATATATATATATTATTATTATATATATATATATATATATATATATATTATTATATTATGATGATTAATATTTATCCCAGAAGTTTTTTAAATAATGTTAGGTTGATTAAACGAAAGTAAATGTAAACCAATTCGGATACGGCGGTACCTCATTACTTTTTCCTCATCACATCGAATTCGCTACGCTTATCCTCTTTACTTTGGACTCGCTTGCTCGTTTTAGAATACGTAAATCGCCAGACTTATACTACAAATCTTCGGACTCGCATCGTTCGTCCACAGATAGTAATCTATCTATTTCATTCCTAGCAGTCACCTATCTAGGAACTGATATGCTCCATGCTGTAACATAATATGCAACCAAAATAAATATAGTTGTTCTATTACCACGAATCTTGTGTACCTATTTATTATGAAAAGGTAAATTTCGTACCAAGTTTCAACTTAATTAGATTATTTTTAAACTTTATGATCACCAAAAATCATAAATATTCTTATCGTATTGAAACAAAACATCGTTTCAATACGATATCGATATCGTACTTGGTGTACTTATTTCTTACGTAATGGTATATAGTTAAATCAATTTCAAGTCA
This sequence comes from Microvelia longipes, assembly GCA_018340805.1. Taxonomy (NCBI): domain Eukaryota; kingdom Metazoa; phylum Arthropoda; class Insecta; order Hemiptera; family Veliidae; genus Microvelia; species Microvelia longipes. The sequence continues at coordinate 172,872 of JACMZG010000041.1, read as the reverse complement.
ATTAGATTAGTTTTCCGATTTTTTAACAATTTTTTAAAACACGTATACAAGTTATTTGATAAAATAATTATAATATTAAATTAATAATAATAATAATTAATAACAATAATATAAATAAGTGTCCGCTCTAACATTAACCACTTTCTAAGTGAGAAAAAAACCCCTAAACATATAAATAATATTAATAAATAATAATAATAATAAGTATTAATAATAAATAATAATAATAAATAATAATAAATTAATAAAAATAATAATAAATAAGTGTCCGCTCTACAATTAACCACTTTCTAAGTGAGAAAAAACCCCTAAACTAATAAAATAATTACTAAATAAGTAATAATAATAATAATATAATAATAATAAATAATAAAATAATTAATAACAATAATAATAAATAAGTGTCCGCTCTACAATTAACCACTTTCTAAGTGAGGAAATCCCCTAAACATAATAAATAATATATAAATAATAATAATAATAAAATTAAATAATAATAAATAATAATAATAATAATAATTAATAAATAATAATAATAATAAATATAATATATAATAATATAATAAATTAATAATAATAATAATAATATAATAATAATTAATAATAATAATAAATGGCTCTGCCCCCCCCCTTAATTATAAAAAAATTAAAAGTCATACTCTAAATTGTATTCTTTTACGATTTATTTGTTTAAAAAAAGGAACGAAACAAATATTTAGAAATAATAATGAAAAAAAAAAAAAAAAAACGTTATTTCTTCTAGAACAAACCAAACTAAAAAGAATTCCAGTCATAATTGTTTTTTTCCCTTACTCGGAAAACGAATTAAAGGAAAGGGGACAGTATTTTCCCCTTTTGTAGAAGGGTTACCAACATTCCAAAAAAAATCTCATTATTATCGTAATTGAAACCCGCGTTATTAAAAAGTCATTTTTTTAAGACAAAATAATTATAAAAAAAAAATAAGGTTTGAGAGGAGTTATTCGGAGGCACTGTTTTAATTTGTATTTAAAAAAAAATATAAATGCTTTGGTTATCTAATTTAAAATTACATTTTTTATATTATCCCCATGACTATTTTTCTACATTTTTTCCCCGTCTCTTTTAATGTATTTCAGAATTAATTTAGTTGAACCATATGAATTATATACTTTCTTACAAACAGCACATTTCATGGTGTGTGTGCTATATAATATTATATATATATATATATATATATATATATATATATATATATATATATATACACAATGTATGTATAATAAAGGGAAATATTGTTTAAATTAAAAAAAAATATTTTAACTAATGACTAAAATTCCTGACAAATTATGGAAAGGTTGGGAAATTTAAAAAAAGTAAATTGAAAAAAAAAGAAAAATGTGAAGGTTTGAATAAGAATGTTTAATTAAAACTAATAAAAAATGTTAAGTGTGTGTTGAAGAATTTCATTTTTTTAATTTTCACCGGAATTTTCATTACTTATTGGGTAAATTGCGCATGTAATATATGTAAATTTAAGAATAACTTATCTATACTATGTTTAGATGACAAAGTTGAGAAAGTGTTACATGGATAAAGCTTTAGAAAACAACGTATTTAACTGGAAACTGAGCTGTGGAGTACAACATTGATAGCCAGTAAGAAAACCGATATCTCTCCACAAAAATTTAATTAAAAAAAATCGGGTACGGGTACCTCGAACACACAGACAGACAATTTTGTGAAAAACCACTCAAGAGGGCTTTAAAACACCTGAAACGAATAATTCCGGTTTCATCCCGGTTTCTGATTTTTCCTATATACCAATGGTATAAATGAGGAAAATTAAAAAAGAAGAAAGGAAAAACTTTTCTTCATTCATCATTTTTATTCAAATATTTCGGTAGTAGTTCCAAATATTTGATGTTGGTCAATAGTGGTTCTTTAGGAAATGCACTTTTCTAACGAGACCAATTTCTTTTTTCTACCTTGAGCAGTTTAAGAGCTATTATGATAGCGATTTTATGATGCAAGGTCAAATAATTTTTTAAAAATCCATCTTATTTGACCTTGGGGAAAACGGTTGGAGATCAGGGTTTATTTTATAGGACGTTTTTTGTTCCCCTTGAGGAGTACTATCACCTTCTTTCTTCAGTGGACACTTAATATAAACACCCTGTATATGTGCATCTTTTCAACTCTGATTTTTTTTTTTTTTTTTCAAATTTTTATTTTTCCTCATTTATACCGTTGGTATATAAGAAAAGTATTGTGTTTGCAAAAAAATCCGAAACCGGGATGAAACCGGATTTATCCGTTTCAGCATTTTTAAGTCGTCCTGAGTGGTTTTTCGCAAAGTTATCTGTCTCTATGTGTGTGTGTGTGTGTCTGTTATCATCGTAGCTCCTTAGTGTATTTATGCTAGAGAGTTGAAATTTTGAACAAAAATAAGTCTACCGCTGTAGTTGTGCTATTCAGAAAATCATTTTTATGACGTCATTAACCCGCAATTATGACCGCAAACTTTCGAAACATTTAAACGTGGAAAACATGCGATCGGATAGAATGTGGCACCATGGACTATGTAATTTTTTTTTGAAATTCTCTGTCATTATTGCGGGTTAATGACGGCATTAAAAAATATTTTCTGAATAGCACTACTACGTCCGTAGATGATTTTGTACAAATTTTCAACTCTCTAGTATAAATACACTGAGCGCTACGATGATAACAGACACACACACACATAGAGATTGAAAACTTTGTGGAAACCACTCAGGAGGCCTTAAAAACGCCTTGAAACGGATAATTCCAGTTTCATCCCGGTTTTCGGATTTTTTTTGCGAGAACAATACGGACTATGTATAAGACTAACATATGTGCCAAGCTTCATGTTATTATCAGAATTAGTTCAACCTTGTTTGATTGATTGTTACGTTTGAAACATTTGAAAATGATCCGATTGAGTAAAAATTTGGTACAAGTTGTATACTATTATCTAATAAATAAGTACACTAAGTGTCGTTTCAATATGACAAGTATCTATTGATTTTTTGTTGATCATAAAATTAAGAAGCATTGACCGTGGTCAGCGCTATTGGGAAACGCGAGAATGATACGGATGCATTTACTATCAGAAGACGAGCGAAGCGAGTCGAAGGCATGTTTGCAGTATGAATTGGCGAACTGTATTCTGAGGACGAGCGAAGCGAGTCCGATGTAATGAAGAAAGTTCCGAGGTACCCCGTACCCGATTTTTTAAAATGTTTTTAAAAACGTTTACAAGACAGGATGATACCATCAGACATTCTGATTTCTAACTACTCTATAGCCTTATTAATCCTATGACCAAATGCTTTATATATCTTATGACGTAAAATATCACCATTGGCCTCCCGGACAATTGTTTTTTCATTCAGAATACTAAACTTTTCCTTTTAAACAAAAATCCGAAGAAATATTTTCTCAATCAGTAATAAATCTTAAGGATCTAATTAATATTCAAATATCGTCTGAAAGGACCATCTTCAGTACTATAAAAAAAACTTAATAAAAAAAGTCAAATATTTAATTGATCATGCCCGCATATACGTCTGCCTTACTGGGCAAGATGTGTGATTAGAGAGGTTGATCGTTTAGCATTTCTAATTCAAGGAGGATACATGACTTAGACTGATGCTAAGTCATCTTATATATGTATATAGTAATCCTAACTGATAATGGAATGGTTTGGAGATAAACCACTGAACTGGAGATCCTGGTTGGAGCTTCGTCAGGGCCACTAAAATTTACAAATTCTAGAAATAGAATTCCTTTAATCATTCCAATAGTACGTTAAACCGGTTGTCTTAAGCCTGTCTAGGTCTGGTTTCGGATAACTAGATCTTTGGACAGATTCTTAACTAAATGACTAATGAGTCATAACTAAATTTTTCAAGGCCAAAATTATAGTGCCATCAAGGCAAATATAAAGCAAGGAGACTCCTCGATTTAAAATACAACCTTTTTTGAAAAATTCAATATTTCTTACAAGATTTTAAGGATTGAGGCCACGCTAGATGAAAAGGTACCAAACAAATAGAAGGCTTTAAGCAGCAAAGTAAGCTGAAAGCGTTGGGAGCGAAGCGGAGGAGTTGAAGCCGTGAGCGGCAAAAGAGTTAAAGACGTTTGCGGTCAATGAGCTGAGCTGTAGAGCGGCCGAGAAGTGAAGCCGTGAGCGGCAAAGAGTTAAGACGGTGCGGTCAATGAGCTGAAGCCGAGAGTTGAAGCCGTGAGCGGCAAAGAGTTAAAGACGTGTGCGGTCAATAAGCTGAAGCTGTGGAGCGCCGAGGAGTTGAAGCCGTGAGCGGCAAAAGAGTTAAAGACGTGTGCGGTCAATAAGCTGAAGCTGTGGAGCGGCGAGATGAAGCGTAGCGGAAAAGGTTAAAGACTGTGCGGTCAAAAGCTGAAGCTGTGAGCGGCCGAGAGTTGAAGCGCGCAAAGAGTTAAAGACGTGTGCGGTCATGAGCTGAAGCTTGTGGAGCGCCGAGAAGTTTGAAGCCGTGAGCGGCAAAAAGAGTTAAAGGACGTGTGCGGTCAATGAGCTGAAGCTGTGGAGCGGCCGAGAAGTTGAAGCCGTGACGGCAAAAGAGTTAAAGACGTGTGCGTCAATGAGCTGAAGCTGTGGAGCCGTTCCGAGGAGTTGAAGCCATAAGCGGCCAAGGAGCAAAGGTCGTCCCTAAAGTAGCATAACTCCGAGCCAAGGTTCTAATTATTTGTGAATTTACTTGTTTTAAAACGACTTCGGATTTTATCATTTTGTACTTGTTATTGTTTATCTATTGACCTTGAACCTCACATGATTCTGTTTCATAATCATTTCATTACGTCAAAACGGCAGCTTATTCCCCAAATCGGGCCAAATTTTCGTCACTGGCATTAATTTTTCCTTTAACATTTTCACAGTCAAAAGTCACGTGATATTAAAAAATGAACACAACCCTTCTATAATACCCACAATGAATACCTGAAAATAATTTATCAAAAATTTTTAAAAAATAACACATGTGACTTTTTTTTGGTATAGTAAAAAATGGTAAAAGGTTAACCATGATTAAATATGTCTCCCTTATTTTTTAGGATCCCATATCTTTGTAGATATCTTGTTATTTATACTATTATATTAAAATGACCATTAAAAAGGCGAAGATGACTTGTTTAAATATATTTTTTTTTTTGTTCTAAAAATTAACATAGCAGGACAATTCCCAAACAAATCAAGGCCTATTATAAAAAGTCATGTATCACATATTCCTTTAAGACATTTATTATTTCTATTTTTTAAACAAAAATTTTTTACTTATTCACAAATGAATGTCTTCTTATAAGTTCAATATTAATTTTGTTTATACAAAATTATTAGTTTTTACTTTTCCGTATTTCAGCGAATTTCTAAAGGGAAAATCACCAAATGACTAGGATCATAGTGAGAGAAGGGAGTTGGTATATATATATATATATATATTCTTGATCAGTTAGCCATATTAAGTAACTCTTAAACAATATTAAATATAAAGCTTAACTATTTAAATAAAATGGAAAGATCAAAAATGCAAGACTTAAGCCACGGACAAGCTTCAAGCTTAGGATAAAAAACATTGTGGCCGCGAAGCACCCTAGAGTGCCCTAAAGGCCGGAGGCCTCTATATTTAAAAATATAAAATTCCCTCCTTTAAAATTGCTGCCTTTCTAGCGAATTT
>JACMZG010000041.1:158422-162575 GCA_018340805.1 Microvelia longipes | reverse complement strand
AATGAATGTTCCTTAATAAATTGATTATTTCTCTAACGTATCACTAGAGCACAACTCTAAAGCCGTGGCTCAGCTAATTAAAACCGAAAGTAATTTTAATAATCCAGAACATTCCACATACTCGATTTGTTAAAACGCAATAAAATTACGAATTCAACATAAACTCTATGTTTCCATAGAGGTGTACCGAAATACACTATCACCTTAAAGAGGCACTTTCGACAAAATAAACGCCAAAGTGAACCCCTCAAACTTACTATTGAACGTAATGATAAATACAATGCCGACCTCAGACAGCCGTGGCTAAAGGTTTACCAATAGCCGCCATTTGCGTTCAAATTTGTCAATGATCAGAGCGTTGTGCATTTACATTATTCACGTATTTTGCTACGTTCTTCTCGACGTGTGAGCCGAGTGATCCATCGCTTAAAGTGGTTATTAATAGATGCTATTAGGCGATCCATACTCTATTTTGATCAACTCAATAATGAATCGAGGACCCGTATTGCTTTGCAATACTATTATAAAATTAAATTATAGACGTTCTCAGGGCTCTCTTTCAATTTTGTAAACATATTTATAGCCAATCCAAGATTTATCGCAACAATTTCGGTATTAACCTACAAAGCATCAGGTAGTCGCGACTCGGACAAATACGTAAACAATCTTTACTGAAATATTTAAGCCTTGCACAATATCTTGATCACGCTTGATATTGTTTAGATCAGTGCCAGATAATGAATAAATTCAAAATCCGTATTGCATACGCCAATTTAAAGTATGCACTGTACTTGCCACGCAAATATTTCTATTCACACGACATAGGCACCCTGAGAAAGAGTTTAATGCTAAGCCAAGTTGTATCCTGAAACCTATTGCAAAATAGAATTGACCCGAAAAATCAATTCACATTTGCTTACAACTCAAAATAGCATTGATGCATCAGTATCATGATACACTAATTTTAGTTACGAGTTAAACTGTTATGAACTAATAATGATCCTTCCGCAGGTTCACCTACGGAAACCTTGTTACGACTTTTACTTCCTCTAAATGATCAAGTTTGAGTGTCTTTTCCCATTCATAGAAATGTTTGCCATTTCTTAGACCAGAATCCAACAATCTCACTAAACCATTCAATCGGTAGTAGCGACGGGCGGTGTGTACAAAGGGCAGGGACGTAATCAGCGCAAGCTAGTGACTTGCGCTTACTAGGAATTCCTCGTTCATGCGAAATAATTACAATTCGCAATCCCTGATACGACAGTGTTTCACAAGATTGCCCAACTATTTCTAGTAAGGATACTTGTTGGAACTGCCATTGTAGCGCGCGTGCGGCCCCGGACATCTAAGGGCATCACAGACCTGTTATTGCTCTTTTTCATTTAGCTAGACGCTATTTATTCTTCTAAAGAAGTGATCATTTACGAGTTAAAATAAATACACTATTTAGCAAGTTAGAGTCTCGTTCGTTATCGGAATTAACCTGACAAATCGCTCCACCAACTAAGAACGGCCATGCACCACCACCCACCGAATCAAGAAAGAGCTATCAATCTGTCAATCCTCACAGTGTCCGGACCGGGTGAGATTTCCCGTGTTGAGTCAAATTAAGCCGCAGGCTCCACTCCTGGTGGTGCCCTTCCGTCAATTCCTTTAAGTTTCAGCTTTGCAACCATACTTCCCCGGAACCCAAAGACTTTGGTTTCCCGGTGACTTCTAGCAAGATGATAAATTATCATCGCTAACTGTCAGTTGGCATAGTTTATGGTCAGAACTAGGACGGTATCTGATCGTCTTCGATCTCTGACTTTCGTTCTTGATTAATGAAAACATTCTTGGCAAATGCTTTCGCAGTAGATTGTCTGCTGATGGTCTCAGAATTTCACCTCTAGCACCAGCATACATATGCCCCGGCAGTCTCTTTTAATCATTACTTCAGTTTCGAAAACCAACAAATAAAACCGAAGTCTTTTCATTATTCCATGCAACAATATGCAGGCATAAGCCTGCTTTAAGCACTCTAATTTTTTCAAAGTAAACTTGTCGGTTATTGAAAAATCCCAATAAAGTGACTTAACAATATACACGACGGTGAAGGAAGATTCAACACTCGGTCATAGACCTCATAAAGAATCATTTCCTCAATTTCAACTACGAGCTTTTTAACTGCAACAACTTTAATATACGCTTTTGGAGCTGGAATTACCGCGGCTGCTGGCACCAGACTTGCCCTCCAATTGATACTTGATAAAGTATTTAAAATATTCTCATTGCAATTATGAAACCACTAGGGCCCATATTGTTATTTATTGTCACTACCTCACCGAACCGGTATTGGGTAATTTTCGCGCCTGCTGCCTTCCGTGGATGTGGTAGCCGTTTCTCAGGCTCCCTCTCCGGAATCGAACACTGATTCCCGTTACCCGTTACAACCATGGTAAGCTTTGATCTTACCATCGAAAGTTGATAGGTCAGCCATTTCAAGAGATTCGTCGTCAACACTAAGGTTGTACGATCAGTGAAGTTATCCAGAGTCATCAAAATTCTGCCTTGCGACAGGTAGTTTTGATCTAATAATCCGCCGCTTCGTGAGTCACGGCATTCTTTAAAATATTAGCTCTAGAATTACCACAGTTATCTTGTGGCAAATAGATTATATCTCTTAAATAATAGCTGTTATAATGAGCCATCCGCGTTTCAGTTTATAAAACTGTGTACTTAGACATGCATGGCTTAATCTTTGAGATAAGCATATGACTACTGGCAGGATCAACCAGATATTTATATATATACGACCGCCTAAGCGAGTCATTTCGTTAATATTCAATCGCATAACTGCATATTTTAAACACAGCTACATTAGGTCATTCGTTATAATTGCAAAGCAACTATTTCTTATTCGTTAAACCCTCATAAATGATAGGTAATTAATTGAATTAATCAATTAAATCTGACAAGATACAGGCCTGGACAGAGAAAATGAAATTGCAACTGCTACAATGCTGCTGCTATATTCACCCGGACGAATATGTATAAACGTAAACAATCATAAAGATTATTTAAGGATTATCGCTGCGTTGGCTGTAGGGCTACTAACAAATATTCTGTACTGATCCACAATTGTATTAACAATTGATAGATTTTATATGAGCCAACAAATAATCAATCAGTATATTTCAACTAATCAACTATAATTAAAAGTCAGCTCACATATATACTGTGGATATATACCTTGGGTAGCATTCCTGAAACCGGCGACTTTAGTATTAATTTATTGTTTCCAAAATATATTTATTTAGATGTAAAACTGTTTTCTTAATATGGTTAGCGAAAAAATTTATCAAAAAACGGTTAAAAATAAGAAATTTAGGGCATTTCTCTTTGAAAATTTGTGTAAAAATTTTAAAATTTTTTTTATCTTTTTGTTTGTATTTATTATGTTTATTAAGCTCAAATTGCTTTTCCTAGTATAATTTTTAATTCTCTGTTAAATGTACTAATTTTTATTTCAAATTTAAAATTTTTTAGCAATAGTTTAGACATTTATGTTGGTTCATTAAAAATACACGTGATTAAACATAATTATCACTTTTGCTGATATTTAAATGTTTATATAATATCAGTTAGAGAAAAAATTCTACATCGAATCATACTAAAATCTCTTATATCTCAATTTTTACTAAAGTTATGACTAAATTTAAGTTTATGAGAGGTTTCCTTAATTTTTGGATTTGGCCGCTGGGAGTTTGAAGAAATACACATTGTACTGAATTGAATTATATATGTAATGAAAGAGCGTAAAAAGTTGAGTAGGAATCAGTTTAAATATACCAAAAAACTTTATTATTCACAAAGTTATTCGAGGTTTAAGTTTATCGGAGGCTGGGAGTTTTCCTTAATTTATAATTTTCTTAAAAAAATATTATTTCTTTAATTTAAGGTGTATTAATATGATTTACATATTATTAGAAAGAGCAAAGAAAGGGAAATCAGATCCATTCCTTACTTTTCGTATATGTTCAGATGAAAAAGTTATATTAATTTGAAAATTAATTAATTAAATTTTCTTAAGATTATTATGCAATGATGTAATACTTGCAAAAATATCTTTGTCATAAATTTTAGTGCAATAATTTTTTAATAAAATGTG
>JACMZG010000041.1:150922-153422 GCA_018340805.1 Microvelia longipes | reverse complement strand
AACATAAACTCTATGTTTCCATAGAGGTGTACCGAAATACACTATCACCTTAAAGAGGCACTTTCGACAAAATAAACGCCAAAAGTGAACCCCTCAAAACATTACTATTGAACGTAATGATAAATACAATGCCGACCCTCAGACAGCCGTGGCTAAAGGTTTACCAATAGCCGCCATTTGCGTTCAAATTGTCAATGATCAGAGCGTTGTGCATTTTACATTAATTCACGTATTTTGCTACGTTCTTCATCGACGTGTGAGCCGAGTGATCCATCGCTTAAAGTGGTTATTAATACAGATGCTATTAGGCGATCCATACTCTATTTTGATCAACTCAATAATGAAATCGAGGACCCGTATTGCTTTTGCAATACTATTATAAAATTAAATTATAGACGTTCTCAGGGCTCTCTTTCAATTTTGTAAACATATTTATAGCCAATCCAAGATTTATCGCAACAATTTCGGTATTAACCTACAAAGCATCAGGTAGTCGCGACTCGGACAAATACGTAAACAATCTTTACTGAAATATTTAAGCCTTGCACAATATCTTGATCACGCTTTGATATTGTTTAGATCAGTGCCAGATAATGAATAAATTCAAAATCCGTATTGCATACGCCAATTTAAAGTATGCACTGTACTTGCCACGCAAATATTTCTATTCACACGACATAGGCACCCTGAGAAAGAGTTTAATGCTAAGCCAAGTTGTATCCTGAACCTATTGCAAAATAGAATTGACCCGAAAAATCAATTCACATTGCTTACAACTCAAAATAGCATTGATGCATCAGTATCATGATACACTAATTTTAGTTACGAGTTTAAACTGTTATGAACTAATAATGATCCTTCCGCAGGTTCACCTACGGAAACCTTGTTACGACTTTTACTTCCTCTAAATGATCAAGTTTGAGTGTCTTTTCCCATTCATAGAAATGTTGCCATTTCTTAGACCAGAATCCAACAATCTCACTAAACCATTCAATCGGTAGTAGCGACGGGCGGTGTGTACAAAGGGCAGGGACGTAATCAGCGCAAGCTAGTGACTTGCGCTTACTAGGAATTCCTCGTTCATGCGAAATAATTACAATTCGCAATCCCTGATACGACAGTGTTTCACAAGATTGCCCAACTATTTCTAGTAAGGGATACTTGTTGGAACTGCCATTGTAGCGCGCGTGCGGCCCCGGACATCTAAGGGCATCACAGACCTGTTATTGCTCTTTTTCATTTAGCTAGACGCTATTTATTCTTCTAAGAAGTGATCATTTACGAGTTAAAATAAATACACTATTTAGCAAGTTAGAGTCTCGTTCGTTATCGGAATTAACCTGACAAATCGCTCCACCAACTAAGAACGGCCATGCACCACCACCCACCGAATCAAGAAAGAGCTATCAATCTGTCAATCCTCACAGTGTCCGGACCGGGTGAGATTTCCCGTGTTGAGTCAAATTAAGCCGCAGGCTCCACTCCTGGTGGTGCCCTTCCGTCAATTCCTTTAAGTTTCAGCTTTGCAACCATACTTCCCCGGAACCCAAAGACTTTGGTTTCCCGGTGACTTCTAGCAAGATGATAAATTATCATCGCTAACTGTCAGTTGGCATAGTTTATGGTCAGAACTAGGACGGTATCTGATCGTCTTCGATCCTCTGACTTTCGTTCTTGATTAATGAAAACATTCTTGGCAAATGCTTTCGCAGTAGATTGTCTGCTGATGGTCTCAGAATTTCACCTCTAGCACCAGCATACATATGCCCCCGGCAGTCTCTTTTAATCATTACTTCAGTTTCGAAAACCAACAAAATAAAACCGAAGTCTTATTTCATTATTCCATGCAACAATATGCAGGCATAAGCCTGCTTTAAGCACTCTAATTTTTTCAAAGTAAACTTGTCGGTTATTGAAAATCCCAATAAAGTGACTTAACAATATACACGACGGTGAAGGAAGATTCAACACTCGGTCATAGACCTCATAAAGAATCATTTCCTCAATTTCAACTACGAGCTTTTTAACTGCAACAACTTTAATATACGCTTTTGGAGCTGGAATTACCGCGGCTGCTGGCACCAGACTTGCCCTCCAATTGATACTTGATAAAGTATTTAAAATATTCTCATTGCAATTATGAAACCACTAGGGCCCATATTGTTATTTATTGTCACTACCTCACCGAACCGGTATTGGGTAATTTTCGCGCCTGCTGCCTTCCGTGGATGTGGTAGCCGTTTCTCAGGCTCCCTCTCCGGAATCGAACACTGATTCCCCGTTACCCGTTACAACCATGGTAAGCTTTGATCTTACCATCGAAAGTTGATAGGTCAGCCATTTCAAGAGATTCGTCGTCAACACAAAGGTTGTACGATCAGTGAAGTTATCCAGAGTCATCAAAATTCTGCCTTGCGACAGGTTAGTTTTGATCTAATAAATCCGCCGCTTCGTGAGTCACGGCATTCTTTAAAATATTAGCTCTAGAATTACCACAGTT
>JACMZG010000041.1:140922-145922 GCA_018340805.1 Microvelia longipes | reverse complement strand
CTGAACAACCGGAACTGAATGTTGTACTCCATGAAGGATGAAGTTGAATCCAAGACCACCACAAGTCTGCAGGCGCATAAGAGGTAGGTAGTGGGAGCTGCAAGCATCCGAGAGTGCAACAAAGTTTTCCGGAAGAACTTGCGGATTTGAAATTCCAGGGCCTTTGTATGCCATCCAGTATGGTAGACTTCTTCCAGCACTGAGGAATGAGATGGCAGACTTATAATTCCTAAACGCGAAGATTCATTTTTGAATGAAGGAACGCTTGTAGGCACGGCAGTTTCTGCCATGGGAGAAGGCTAGAATCCGATAACTTCGGCAAGTAGAGTTGATTGGGGCATAAAGGTCCATTGGGTTGATGCAAAGTTTGGCGCGAACGATGGATGCCCAAATATTTGTAGCGCTCATCCTTCCTGATCATGGAATGCAATTGGTTAGCCCAAACGGTTGGCGTTTAGCACCTTTTTTTGAGTGGATGAAATATTGAGGATGCACATTTTTTGGCTGAAATTCGATGTTGCGCCCAATCCGCAAACACGGCAGCCTTGTTGAGCATTGCCTTGAAGGATCACGAGTTTGAGGCTGATAGGGCAAATATCATCCGCATAGGCTATACCGAGAAGTAATCAGGATTGACTTCCTGAAGCATATTCAACACGAGGATTGATTAGGCCAATGTTTGAATAGAATCATGGATAGCGGGGCAGCCCTGCTGACCCCCACGTGATACTAAACGGACCGTATGAGCAGTTGTTGAATAAGGATATTTGTGAGCAATGTCTGTAAAGATTAAGGATAATCGAAATCAAGGTGTTTCATCCACATTCATTCTCCGCAGGAGGCCCACAATTGAGTTCAGGGAGACACTACCAAATGCATCTGCTATATCGAGAAAAGGCAACATGGAGGAGTTGAATTTGCCCAACTTAGCTCTTTCAATTAAACTGGAGAGGGCAAGTTGTGTTCCGAGCAAACCTTCGAATTCTCCCGCGGCTTTTCTGGTTAGCATGCAGGAGTTTCTCTTCGCGAAAGCGGAGTTGAGCTGGTTCGTGAGGCAAGATGCGAATTATCTTGTACACCGAATTGAGAAGAGCGATTGGCTCAGGCATCAGTTTGGTATAGTCATCTTACCATTTTCGGGATGAGTAGCGTGGAGTATGACCGCATGACTTGGAGCTGATGGCTATGCTTGATCTAAATTCTTGTTAAACAGAAATTCTAGAATTATGCCTTGGGATCCAGCCTGCGGATGTCCTGGTAAGTAATATTGTCAGGACCGGAGCACTATCTTTTTCTTTTTGAGGATTCTGAAGATTTCATCTGATGAAAATGCGATTCAGGCAAAACTTTCCTCAGCAGCCATGTCACCAAACGGGCAATGGTCCCAGTCGATCATGAGGGGCAGATCACCCGTTTAGCGCGTAGTGCTTGAAGATTTTCACTGGCAGGCGGAAGGGAATCGGTATCTTGTAATCTGACCAGACGCAACTTAAAATGCCTTTCTTCGGATTGCGGTGGAACAGTCCTGAATTTTGGCCATTTGGTTGTTTTCCGATTTCCCACGAGATCTGGTTTCACTGAGTGAGCCTTTTACGGAGTGATCATAAGAACTAGTTTCGAGAAAAGGTTAGAAAGAGGAGTTAAACACCTTATCTTTTGCCGGACTGAAAACGGACTTGAGAGTAAATGGCCCTACGCTCAGCTTTACCGCCATAGGAAAGTGGGCAAAAGCAGGAGGCTGATGGATTAGCTCAGCCAAAACAGCCACCGGGCCGGCCCGTCATTGTTCTTGCGCATTTTACTTGAGGTTGATTTGAGTCCGAGATTTGGATCGAGTCTTTTCTGCGGGAACAGGTATTTTAGATCTCAAAGCTGAAGGATCCAAGGCGTTCAGGTGAGTAATGACCAAATGAAGTCATCGTCGCTTGGTGACAGCTGGACATCGTCAATGTCATATCCTGCAAACTACTAGTGACTGTTCAGGGGACTGAGACAGCCTGAGGAGGCTTGTACCTCAGCCTGAACATTTCGGCAATTGATTGCTTTTATACTGGTAATGAAGCTTGATGCTACTGGTCTTTGACGCCTTCACTTTTAGCAAAGGCTTGAGTGTGAGTTCAATAGCGAGCCATCAACAAGGTGATGTGGGAGGCTCTAACTTGGTTGGATCGAATAGGATCCTTGACCACATTGAATCTAACTGATTGATTTGGCGAAGAGCATTCAATTAATTGAGCAGTTTCGGATTTATGTGAATATCTTTTAGGTTAGCGTAGACCCAACATGTTTCGGGTTAGATTCTAGAAACAAAAAGATCGAGACTTACCATTCTCAAAGTTGGAATGCGATTGGAACTTGATAACACCAGTGCGTCCTTCTCAATAATGATGGATTTGCGCAAGGTGCAGGATTGCGTTAATCCGTTGCTTTAGCGTGTTGAGTCTTTTGCGATTTGCGACGGTTCTTTTGACAGCCTCGGCGTAGGAGTTGCGCTGACCAGATAGGCTTTTTGAACTGCTTTGTTGGTTGCATCATATTCTTTAGTTACTGGAATTCTCCTCAAATCTAAAACAAATTTTTATCATTTAATTACGGAATTATTTTTAATTCCGTAATTTTGGATTTGCGAAATTTATTTTGTTTCCGTAATTTGAATTGCGGAATTATTTTTGTTTCCGTAATTTGATTTTGCGGAATCCTTATTTCTTTATTCTTCTGTTTTTTGTTTGTTCGGGAGTTCTTTTCCAACTGGAAGTTCTTGACTGATTCTTTGATGAAATGGTTGGGGTGGGGAATCATAAGCTGGCAATGCCATTGACAGATGAATGAAGCAATTAATGATTGCTTGCGCCATAGATATGTTCCCTAACCTTGCGTTAACGAGGCCTCTGAGAGATGGATCTATTATTACTAATTACTGCTATGAGTTCAATGAGTTCGATCCTGAGAACATCATAGTTACTCCCGCCGTTAACAGCGCTTATTGAAATTTCTTCACGTTGACATTCATGGCACTGGGCAGAACATCACATGCGTCGAAAGCCGTCACCAGCATCGCATGCTTTGTTTTAATTAGACGTCGGATTCTCAAGTCCATGCCCATTTAGGTTGATCGTTTAGTGCACAGCGACTATTACAAGTCCCGAAAGACTATAATATAGCAATACCCGCCAATCAATCGAATCAAAAATGTGCCGTAGTCAATCAAACTCAAGTTGCCCTAAGCTCAATCAATAACACCCACTCCGTTTCAATCGACTTCTTGATAAAGCCCACCATGCCCGATCCCTAGAGCCAATCCTTTTACCGAAGGTACGGATCTAATTTGCCGACTTCCCTTACCTACATTGTTCTAAGACTATAGGCTGCTCACCTAGGAGACCTGCTGCGGATATCGGTACGGATTGATATGAAATTTATAACTGCTCCCTCAGATTTTCAAGGGCCATCAAGAGCGCTTCGGACATCACGTGAAGTGATGCTTTTAACATTTCACATCCTTTCTCCAGATAACCTGATTCTAGGGACATGTTTATGTATACAAAGAAAAGAGAACTCTTCCCAAAACACCTGATGACGTCTCTGAGATCGCTTGTGTTACCACCTTGTGTTGCCGAAAAAACCAAATTTCCATATTCAAGTTCAGTAATATTAAACTGATTCCCTTTCGCTTCAAGAGGCTAAAATCAATTATAAACATTATTGCTAATGTCTATCACCTCTTTCTTATAACTGAATTACCAGATCGCTTAGGACGACTACCCATGTTTCAAATGGCTGTTACATGGAACCCTCTCCACTTCAGTCTTCAAGGATATTGATAATTGCTACTACTACCAAGATCGTACCCTGTGACCGCTTCCACTCTGACTTACGCCAGTATGCTTCTTAGCAACCACGGCACCCTCCTACACGATATCGTTTTATACGTTTTGTAAACTTACGATATCGTCCGGTATAGGTTCAACGCTACAGCCGCCATCCATTTTAGGGCTGGTTGATTCGGCAGTGAGTTGTTACACGACTTCCTAGCGGATGACACTTCACATGTCCACCGTCCTGCTGTCTTTATCAAAACAACACCTTTCTGGTGGGTCTCATGAGCGTTATTTAGGCCCTTAACCAGATGTTTGGTTCATTCCCACTGCCATTCTGGCTTACAAAATGGCCCACTAGAACTTTGTATTCGGATTGGCACATTTCAATGAAGAAAGAACGCAACTTTTCCCCCCCGGAAAAAAAAAAAAAAAAAACCCAAAATTTTTTTAAAAAAAAGTTTGAGAATAAGCTTGAGGACATTTCGTCCCCCAATACTTCTAATCATTCGGCTTTACAGGTAAAACTCACAATAAACAAATTGTCAAGCTATCCTTGGAGGGAAAACTCGGAGGGAACCAGCTACTAGATGTTCGGATTAGTCTTTCGCCCTATACTCATGTCCGACGATTCGATTGCACGTTCAAGAACCGCGGCGGTCCTCACCAGAGTTTCCTCTGGCATTCAACCTGCACAAGCATAGTTCACCATCTTTCGGGTCCTCTTACATGATCGCTCAAACCCGCCAGATTGGAAACATCTTTAAGAGGGTCGATCGTTGCAACTCAGTGTTGCACGAGGTCACATTCACAGTTTACGAGGGTTAACCTTTTACATTAATTTACGCCGTGGGGTTCCGTAAGGCCCGTTGACTTCGCGATCATATAAAACTCCTTGGGTCCGTGTTTCAAGACGGGACGAGTAAGTAACCTACATACACTGCAGACTTTAGAATCAACACATCGATCATGAAAAACATCAACAATTCACAAATAGCTATTATAGCTATTAATAGAATCATCAACATTAAAAACAATCAATTTCTGTCAATCGCAATCACCAATTAATGCATTTAACCGTGATAACCAGCTAAAAACCATTCCCGAAGGAATGATCACCTTCAAAATTTACGACAGAAAAAAGACGCTATCGGTCGCAGTACGTTATACAGAAAGTTGCATTCA
>JACMZG010000041.1:125274-139819 GCA_018340805.1 Microvelia longipes | reverse complement strand
TTTTATCATTTATCTAGGAGATCTGAGCTAGCAGAATGGGTAGTTGTGGAGTTGCTTGATTAGAGTTACTAGAGATGCTTTACTAATAAATTAGTTTTATTTCAGGTTCGATATGTGCAATAATTAATAATGATAATAATCATAATAATAATCAATAATAAAATAATAATGATAATAATAATAATAATAATATCAATAATTAAATATCAATAATAATAATTAATAATCAATAATAATAATCAATAATAATAATAATAATAATAAATAATAATGATAATAATAATAATCAGTAATAATCAATAATAACTGATCAATCAATTGATGTTGTATTAATTTATTTGTATGTAACTCCATATTTATTGATTACCATTGATCGAATCTATGAACATTGTTACGTAATACGTGATGTGATGCTCTGTGAAATTATTATTCTTATTAAATAACGTAATTTCACATGAATATCGATCCACTAGAAAGAAGTATTTGTTGTTGTGCTCCTTCATTACCAAGTGATCATTGATGATTCCACATTGTTATCCAATTGGTTATCTCTCTCACCTTGCATCTATTGTATCATAATTATCATCCTGGTTAGTTATATCGAACCAATCACAATGTGCAGAGTCGTGTTATTATTTCTAGTTGTTCATGATGAGAGATGATAAAATTAAATTCTCCACTAAATTGCAAACCATTTCTCTAGTGCAAGTAGCGGCAACAAGAGCAGCGGATCCAGCATCGCTATTGATGATTGTCAGTTCATCAGTGTGTGAAACTCGGTCGATTTGAGACCGAACATACGATTTCGTTCATTCCTCCTGATGGAGAGTTCGAACTGATGAGGTACAGAACCACCAAGGTTAGATTGGAAATGGTGGCTGACTGGTGGTCTCATTTGTCTCATTGTTGCACTAGGAAATAAATTTACCATTCCGCGTCATTCCTTTGGTCCGAGAAATGGGGAAATCACGAATGGAGTCAAGTTGGTCGTGAAGGCCAATTTCAAACCGAATTTCTTTGCGCAGAAAGTTGAAGTCGTATTCCAACCCCGACCAACACGAGTGGGGTGCAAGTGATCTGCATGAAGGGCAAGGCTAAATACAAGGCAGCAGAGAACGCTATTGTGTGGAAGTAAGATTTTTGTCAAGACTACACACCAAGACCTCGCTTTGCCTCCGCGTCTGAATCACCAATAAGTTTCTTTGTTCCTTCTAAATATTCCGATCTTGCGTCGTTTTTATAATTTTCTTCCGATTCATTCTTTTAGCGGATTTAGATTCTATTTTGAAGAAAATATTGATTTATTTCCCGGAAATTACACTAATTTTAGTTTCTAGGATTTCCCCTTAATTATTTTATTATAGTTTAATTAAAAATCAATAAACACGATTTATAACAAAATTTAATTGTGATGCATTTCGACAGATCAATATCGACATTCGTCATCATCATCAGACAAAATGAAAATAAATGTCTACATATGATTATTTAACAAAGATTTAAGCAATTATATTGAATATTGGATGGACATAAAAATCAATAAAATTGTATTTTAATTATTTTTAATCTATAAATTCATAATTAAAATATAAAAACTTAATAAATTTATTCGGAAATTAAAAATCTTCGTTATTCTTCTTCAATCTTATAAATTGAAAATCTTAACAATCTCAGGAACACTATAGTTCAATTCAGTAAAGAAAATTTATAATTTCATAATTTTTTTCTTTAAAAATTTTGAAATTTTATTTCTAGAAAATAAAATTTATTTAAACCTGAAAAAACTTTCAAATAATTTCTTAAAATTTTTTCAAAAAAAAAAATGTTATCATCTCAAAACCCAAAAGGAAACTCTAAATTAAATCAAAAAAATATTTTAAAATTTTATAATTTTTTAAAAAATCACAAAATTTTATGTAAATAAAACCGTGTCCTACCATTTTTTTGAATTTTCATGTTTTGAAATTTTCATTTTTAAACAACACAAAATCCCGAATATCAATAATTTGAAAAAAGTAAAAAGAAATGATGATGAAGATAAAATTAAATGAACAACCTTCCAAAAGTTGAATGAGAGTGATTCTACCGGTCCTAAATAGATCTTTAGGTCTTCCAATTTTTTCATCAATCTTTTTTCGACATTTTGGAATTCCTCCTCTAATCAGTCGGGTCAGCTCAATTTTACTATTATTTTGAATTTCTTGAATTGTAGGAAGAACTTCATAAAAATCAGCATTAACCTTATTAACTTTTTTGTTCAATTTAAAGTTAAAACCTTCGGCAAAGTTGTTTGTTCTAGAATTTGAATTATCAAAATGAGACCAAATATCTCGATCAAACATTGGATTTGATGTGGTGATCTATGTTCTTTCAACATAGTGCAAGAACCTATCTACAAGTTCATTTGGACAATTTCTATCGATCTTATTAAATTCTAAGCTTCGTCTACTCTATTAATTGGACTGGAAAGGCAACGCTAATATTTTCAAAAAAATGGTAGACGACCAAATAAAACTTGTTGAAACGTAAAAACTTAAATAAATATGAAGTTAGAAATCTATTTAAAATATTAAAACCTAAAGGAAATAATTACCAATCTGATAATTCTTTCTTGTAATCTGATTAAATCCATACAATAAAACAAAACAAATCGATAGTCATTTAAAAGTTCTAAGTGATCATATTATATAGGAGATAGAAAAGATAGACAAACACACATCAACCACACACATTATATTAAGGAGGATAGAAAGACAGACAAACACACATCAACCACACACATTATATTAAAGGAGGATAGAAAAGAATAGACAAACACACATCAAGCACACACATTATATTAAGGAGGATAGAAAAGATAGACAAACACACAGCAAGCACGCACATTATATTAAGAGGATAGAAAAAGTAAAGAAACGAATAAATAAACTTCTAACTGATTAGTAAAACATTTCTTTATTTACATTTGAATAATTAACATGTCAAAACATGTAAAAGAGTTGGTAAAATTGAAAGAATCTGCTGAGCAAAGAGGCACCGTACCAGTTACTAGTTACGACTTCTCTACAAACCACGATTAGTTTTGTAACATATTTAGTGAATTTCTATTAGTTGTTTTTTTTTACGCGAATAAACAAGTTTGTTTTATTTTCCCCAATGAAATGTTGCAGCCAATCTTTTATTTTCACACGAATTCCTATAGCAAATCGCGATTCACTTCTCGCATCGTGTTCTACTTGTACACG
This sequence comes from Microvelia longipes, assembly GCA_018340805.1. NCBI lineage: Eukaryota > Metazoa > Arthropoda > Insecta > Hemiptera > Veliidae > Microvelia > Microvelia longipes. Next base: position 136,574 of record JACMZG010000041.1, on the reverse strand, counting down.
CATCTAAACATAAGGCGAGGTCTTGGTGCTTTTGATTTATGACAAATCGATTTTACATTTCAATATACGCATGTTTTATTCACAAAATTAATCGATAATCAGGATCAAGAGGATGGCAGGAATGAAGGATTGCCAATTATCAGCAGAAATCGATTTGCTTACTGTTGGAGATCGACAGAAACGATGGACTCGACCTCCTATTTCCATGAATTTCGAGGTAAGATTTCCATGTCTTCTTCTGTTTGTATTTATCGATTTATTTTATTGATTTTATTGATTAATTAATTAATTCAATAATTATTAATTTTATCGATTTATTATTGAATATAATTATAATTAATTTAATCGAATAAAATAATTAATTAATCGAATAATAATTAATTTAATCGAATAACTAATTTTAATCGAATAATTAATTTTATCGAATAACTAATTAATTTAATCGAATAATTAATTAATTTAATCAATTAATTAATTAATTTAATCGAATGAATAATTAATTTAATCGAATAATTAATTAATAATATATTAATTTAATCAATAATGAATTGAATAATTAATTTAATCGAATAATTATTTAATTTAATCGTAATCGAATGAATAATCAATTGGAACATTTGGAAGGGAACAATATTCTAAACATGTTGATTGATATTTCCTATTCTCCAAGAGCGCAACAGTGCAGGCCGGTCAATATCAGGTTGAATCTTTACTCAGAAAATAACTGTAAATCAAAAAGTGAAAATCCTTGGGAATTTGGATGCGAACAAATTAATAAACAAAATTATAAATATTTTGATGAAGCTTTTAATGAAATGAATGAATTCTGGATAGCGATCAATGGAACAATTAAGTGGAACAATCACTCTGGCAATAATCCTTGTGTAATTCTAAATCAATATTTCCAGAATTCAATTTATTTCATTAAAAGCTTCGATCAAAATTTTAATAATTTTTGTATTAATTGTTTGCTATCCAAATTTGCGACTACAAGATTTTCACTTTGGATTTGTTCCAAACATTCGATTGACGATCTAGAAAATATGGGAAAGAGATTAAAATAACACTACAACAATAACACAATACAACAATACACTACAACAATAACAACTACAACAATAACACTACAACAATAACACTACAACAATAACACTACAACAATAAACACTACAACAATAACACTACAACAATAACACTACAACACACAACACTACACAATAACACTACAACAATAACAACACACACTAACACTAACACTACAACAATAACACTACAACATAACACTACAACAATAACACTACAACACAACCTACACATACTACAACAATAACACTACAACAATAACAACAACAATAACACTACAACACTAACACATACAACACTACAAACAAAACTACAACAAATACACAACAATAACACTACAACAATAACACTACACACAACACACTACAACAATAACACTACAACAATAACACTACAACAATAAACAACATAACACTACAACAATAACACTACAACAATAACACTACAACAATAACTACAACAAAACACTACAACAATAACACTACAACAATAACATACACAAACAATACAACAATAACACTACAACAATAACACTACAACAATAACACTACAACAATAACACTACAACAATAACACTACACAATACAACAATAACACTACAACAATAACACTACAACAATAACACTACAACATAACACACACAATAACACTACAACAATAACACTACAACAATAACACTACAACAATACCACTACAACAATACACTACAACAATAACACTACAACAACACTACAACATAACACTACAACAATAACCACTACAACAATAACACTACAACAATAACACTACAACAATAACATACAACAATAACACTACAACAATAACACTACAACAATGACACTACAACATAACACACAACAATAACACTACAACAATAACACTATACAATAACACTACACAACAATAACACTACAACAATAACACTACAACAATAACACTACAACAATAACACTACAACAATAACTACAACAATAACACTACAACAATAACACTACAACAATAACACTACAACACACACACAACAATAACACACAACAATAACACTACAACAATACCACTACACTACAACAAACACTACAACAATACACTACAACAATAACAACAAAACACTACAACACAACACAATACAACATGACACTACTCTTCCAAATAAAGTCCATCACATTCAATTTTTTACGCCACCGATCTGCTAGCATTCTTATCTGGTCATTACCAATTCTTTTGTTTTGAATCAAAAAACTCTTCAGAAGCCACCTCAAATTTAAGCTTCGCACTTCAAATCGGTCTCCTGCTGAAAGTAAAGTCCACCTTTCTACCTTCATTGCCTGCGATTCCGAGAAATTTACTATATAGCCACCATTATTAAAGGATCTTAAATAGATAGCATCTCCTTACATCAGGACTATACTATTATTGTCGCAGGATTGATTCGGTCGAACGCCATTATACATATTACCTTTCTGAGCTCAATTTGTGATTTTTTGTTCTTTCTATCTGTCTATTATGTGTTCTGTGCTGAATAAATCAAAAATCTGCCCGACAAATAATCAGTTATTTATTTTTAGAAAACCACTAAAACTTACTTTTTCAATCTATAAGTTGAATTGGACTCGGTGAAGTGTAGTATCAGATAGACTATCTTCAGCTCTATATGACGCACAATCAAATAATACTATCTCGATTAATGCGTTAGAAGAGCAAGAATTAAAATATCGGCGTCTTTATGAAACATTACTATACTACAATTTTGGAAACAGAATGAATACTAATTCTTAAATGGTATGAAGAATAATTTTCTCATTTTCAATAATTACACCGTACACACAATAAACTATATTCTTCTGTGCAAACACACTGGATTTTCGATTGGACTGAAGGCGGATATATAGATGTGAAAATAACCATCTATGAGAATAACATACTATTTCTCATTCTCTGAATATTTATGATTGCGTTCAAGTATATACATATTGTTTCAATCTGAAATTTTGTGCTCGACAATATTTACGCTCTATCGTGACACGCTCGACTTTTAGGTCTTACAGACGTGCCTCGCCGTTTTCAAGCAGCTTTTGCCATAACCAACATTTAAGAACTCTGAATTGTGATTTTAGCATGCCCTCGTCAAATGTCTATATATGTGGTACATCTAGTTACGGATATTTTCATATTTTTTTTAATATATAATAAATACCGTTGATATGCATACAAGATATGGTAAACATTTTAATTAAATATTAAGTATCTTTATAAATAAATTTATACATTTTTTACATGACAAATTTCAAAATTAACAGTGTTTGAAATATTTGCAAATATATTTTATGTTATTAATCAATTTTCATTTAACGTTGTTCTCGACATCTGTCCCGCAAATAATCCAATACATATACTATATCAAATGTTGAGCAAATATCATAAGAACATAATTGCAACTTTGATATTATAACTTTATATATAACATATTTATAGGTAATATTAATTTCATGTCTGCAGTATTACTCGGCACATATACGATATATATTATACTCGATCTGATATTTAACAAAATATTGGCAATTAAATCTGGCTGATAGAGCAGGCAACGATACTTATGCAGCATATTAATATTGTAGATCAATTTTACCGTGTCTTTGGTCGATCTGGATAATTACCATTTTCTTGATATCGTGAAGAGGCATATTCACATTACGTCGTTGTGGTACCTTTATATGTGCATCTCTTCCGCTTCTACAATATACCGAATGTTACGAAGCATATATAAATGAACTTCGAGAATGATATAATACTAACAAAATAGAAGCGAAATTCTAATATATTTTGATTCCACGCTGTTACATGTGTGCATCTGATATAATACGAAAGTTTTGTGTAATTTATTTTTAGTCTTTATTATTGAATACATATAACTAATCTTCAATTATGATTATTGAATCATCTCATTATTAAGAATATTCTATGAGAGTTATTAAATATTCAGTTATATAAAAATACATTTGATTATTTGGATTATTCTGACATTAATTATTAATTATTATAGGTGACGAAATAAAGTAATACTACAATGTTAATTACTCTATTAATATATTACATTTTCTCTCGAATAATAGTACATCTTCTTACTGTGAATTTAATTAAATAAAATCATTTCATATTATTCTCGATAAAATATAACTTATCATGTAATAATAAACTACTTTATTGTGTATATGTAATAATATATATCAATGTGTATTATATATCAGATTTATTATTGATTTAATATCCAATTATGTCTCAATCAGTCTAGTGCAATTTATTATTATGATTAATGAAACATGGATTTCACATAAATTAGATTTATTCAGTGTAGTATAGGTACCAGTCACAGATATGAATATGTGATACTCTAAACTTGATAACCGGATTGATATATGAAAAATATGGTATATTGTATATCATTAATGTCCTAATCAGTGCACTATGAGTGTATATGAATATACATATTGAGTGTATCTAATAATAGTCTTATTATGTTGAGGTACACTAGTCAAGAGAATTGCTCAAATCATTTTATATACTAAGATTTAAATTTATGTGTGATAGTTAATTAATAGTAATATGTATGTATACAATAAAGTCCAACCGCTAGAATTATTATATGGTCAATCTGCTGAGGACCAGTCAGAGAAATGGTCAAAACTTGATAACCGGTATGGAAAAAAGGATTGTATACAATAAAGTCCACGCAAAAAAAGAACATGGTCCAAAGTCTGGTAGACCAGTCAGAGAATGTCAAAACCTGATACCCACCAAAAAGAAGTTATGCTATCCATATGGGGGATTACAAGGGTATATATACTTTTTGAACTATTACCATCTAACAAACAATTGTTCAAAATGTAACTGCCAACAACTATCAAAAATTAACGCTCTCGCTTGCAGCAGAAACGTCCTGATTTGGTTATTGTGTACGTGTTGTGTTTCATCACGACAACCACCGCCCCCACATTCTTTGGTCACTCGCATCAGAAATTGGTGTAACTTGGTTGGATGTTCTGCCACATCCCTCATATAGCCCTGACCATGGCACCAACAGATTACATTGTTTCTCTCTTTTCAAAATTCTTGACTGGGAAAACATGGCCTACTTTGATGACATCAATAAAAACTTACCTGGACGATTTCTTTGCTGGAAAAGATCAGAAATTGTATGAAGCTTGGAATAATGAAATTACCCTGAGAGATGGGGCCTACTCATTTGTTGAACAAAATGGTGGTCAATATGTAATTACAATAACATTTTTATCTTTCTACAAGATTTGACTTTTCATTGTTAAAGAAAAAACAGAAAAGACTTTTCCGGACAAATACCTAGTAGAAAAGATGGAAAACAGATTATTAAAAACTGTTCAATTAAAAAGTGGAATTATACATTAACCCTACAAGACTACTATTCGTAAATTGCTTCCTTTTTGCACCCAAAATTCGAAAATTTTTACAAAGATTTTTTTGTAAATAAATTTTTTCCCCCTCTATTCATTCTTACAATACTAAATAAATTTAATTAATCAAGTTTAGGTAAATTCTGTATCCCATATAAAACCCCAATCAAAACTGAATATATTTTTATAAAATTAATTCTCCTATTCAATGTTAACAAAGAATTTAAATCCGTTTTTCTAAGACAATCTCGAATTCTTTACTCGTTGGAGGAACATGTAATATGAGGACAATTTTGAGTGTTCTGCTTCTTTTGACTCGATAAGAAACTCACTCATAATTGTCTCCCCATTAATCTAATTCCAAATAACAACTTCCACTATATTAAGATTTCCATGTTTTTTCATCGAAAAGTTTTCATCAAATTTTTTCATTCGAAATTTTTATCATCGAAAAGTTTTCATCGAAATTTTTTTTCATCGAAAAGTTTTCATCGAAATTTTTAATCATTCGAAATTTTGTCATCGAAAAGTTTTTTTCAATGAAATTTTATCATCGAACAAAGTTTTTCAAATTTATGTCGAATATTTAAAATTCATAGGAAAATTTTTTAATATATAATAGCAATAATGATTCAAATATATATTATAAAAAAAAATTCAACGAAAAAACTTTCGACTGAAAAACTATACGATGAAAAGAATTTCTATGAAAAACTATATTCCGTAATTATTGTTCACAAAGTCCATTCCACATTTTAAATTCTCGATTCCCAAAATTTGCTATTTTCACGCACAAAAACATTCTAAACATTTCAATCAATCGTCACGTGATATATTATACATATCAGGTTCCATTTGCCTCCTTCTGGATTTCAAGGTTCGATATTTGAAAGTGTTCGAAATTCCTATAACCTGAACATACTCTGATCATTGAAGGTAATCAATGGCGTGCGATACATCGAGTTTAAAAGCGGGGCTGTATGAACAAGATGCTTGAAAATTATTGATATTTTTTGAATATATAAAATCGATTTGGTTTTTCAAGAACTTAATCTAGGCTTTGTCAATAGTTTTGAGTATTATTATTATTATTGATTGTTATTATTTACTGTTGTTACTGATGTCGAGAATTCTTTTACCAACAGCCAGCCACACATGCACAGCAAAAAATTGACTGTTGTGATGAGGTTTTATGGTTATTCTAGTGCTTTATTGATTATCATTATTATGATATATTTTATTATTTTGATTATTATTATTATGTATGATTATCATATATATATTTATTGAATTACATTATTATGGATATCAATTATTATGATATTTACTTGATATATTTATATTATTGATTATCATTATTATATATCATGATATCATTATTATTGATTATTATTTATTATTATTGATTATTATTATTATTATTGATTATTATTATTATTATTATTGATTATCATTATTATTGTTTATTATTATTATTATTATTGATTATTATATTATTATTATAATTATTAATAATATTATTGATTATTATTATTATTGATTATCAATTTATCTATTAATTATTATTATAATTATTATAATTATTTATTATATTATTAATTATTATTATTATTATCAATTATTAATAATATTGATTATATTATTTTATTGATTATTATTATTATTTATTATTATTATTATTGATTATCATTATTATTATTGATTATTCATTATTATGATTTATTATTATTATTTATTATTTTTTTTTATATTATAATTATTATTATTATTATATAATATTGGTTTTATTATTATTATTGATTATTAATATTATATTATTATTTATAATTATTGATATCGATTGATCATCTATCATCAGCGATGGGTGGGAAAACATGATGGGATTCTTGTTGGTTCTCATTACGTTGCAAATACATGTTGCATTTCTTTTTATATTTGCCCAATTTTAATTGATTTGTTCGTGTGTTATCAAAATCAATATTCCCAACCAAATCAGAGCTTCGTCGTCTGATAACTTTTATTTGAAATGATTTACAATTGACTTTAGTTCTGAAATTTGGAAGTTGAAAATTAGAGTTTGTTAACGGTTCGTTGTCACGTTGCGAGTTCATCGATTGAATTTTGATACAATTTTACAGGTTTGTCGCAAGCCATTTATATATTGTGCGCTCAAACATTTGCAATGTGTGTATGCCAAACATATATTTACTCTCAAATAATGTTTAGTTATATTGCCCAGCAACCGTAACTCCGCATTCAAATTATCCGTTTCTCGATCTGCAAAAATGTTTCTTTCAGCGCACCACTTTAAATGTCTGATAATTATAAATATTTAAAAATTCAAAACACAATTAGAAAGAGATAGAGAACCGCATTATATTCACTATTCGTCATGATGCATGAGAAAGGAAACCGCATCAAATGGAAGAGGTTGTTGACTGTCACATTCAAACAGTACTTGTTAGGGGAAAGGATTCACTCTTCTAAAAACCGATCATAAATCTGTTACTTGTCTGATGACATCACAATTCCAGATATAGATATCAATATCTGAAGTTTACATTTGTGAGTGCATTATTGATATATTACTCATTATTATAATATCATATAGAGTATAATATTTAGTCATTCGTATTGACTACTCCTACTATTATGAGCTAGTGCTTCTATAAATTTATAATTTTAACTTTCATTATTATCCTCATTATTATTTATCTGTATTCGTTATTCAATAATAACATAATAGATTTAAGATTTCAATAGTATATATAACTTAATTTACTTGATGTATAAATCAATATTTCAACAGTTCAATGTGTTGGCCTGTGATATCTATTTACTTTATATTATATATATACATCCTAAATGCATTCTGGCAAATAGTATTTACTTAATTGGAGTATTGGATCTGATTTCATATACTCATAAATAATATGAAGAAATGCTTCTCAAATAGAAGTTCATTTATACATTGTTTGTCTTTACTCTCGGTCTTCAAATAATAGAAAATATATTATTCCATTAGCATGAACCATTTCTATGTGATATTCGCAATTAGAGATTTTATGCATTGCGGAGTCAGATAGATAAAGGCTACTTCGCGGAAACTAGAGCGAAAAGGTATTGTTGGTTATTGATAAGTGCGCTCATAAATATCAATTTGATAAGATAAGTAGTTCATCTCGCAAGCATTAATTGTCAATTCACTATCGATATATGAGTGTGCGATAGTTAAATGAAAGGTATTATTCGTAGAGTTCCAGAGTGCCTAAATTAATTAACGAATTTAATAACTGCAATTAATTGATGAGTGCGATCACGCCACTTTAGATAAAGATATAATTACACACGATATTAATCTTCAATTATCATTATCATTACTACTGAGGTTAAATAAATACTTTATATTATTATTTATACCGGGATTCGACTCTATAACAATTTTTAACTGCATCATTATTGTTAAGAATAATAAATAAATCATGCTAATAATGTGAATAATTATATAATAATATTATTATTATTTATTATTAATTATTATTATTATTATTATTATTATTATTATTTATTATTATTATTATTATATTATTATTAATTATTATTATTGCAGAATGTCTGGAATGTATCCGTAACTTTTATTATTATACAGTTTTGATTAAATTAAAGATGAAAAACATAACCCACAATATTCAACAAATAATCTATATCTCAGAATTATATTTAAAAATAATATATATTTAAAGAATTTTCCTGTTAATATTTTTGTAAAAATAATATTAAAACAATTTTAAAATACATTTACTATAATAATTTAATTAATATAAATTGATTAATATACGAAAAAATATTTTAAACATTTCATAAATAATTTTTAATAGTTTTAAACAAATATATTTATATATAATAAATTAATCTAATTAAATTGAAATTTTTCTAGTAGTGGATTACTTGTGAAATTAATGGCTTATCACAATAAATAATAATAATAATAATAATAATAAAATAATAATAATAATAATAATAATAATAAAAAAATACTTTTAAATACTTTTTGCCAATTAATTATTACAATTCTGTTTAATTATGAGCTTTACAGTGTAAATTGTTAAGTATTAAATTCAGAAAGAGTTGTTGAGAATTAACTAATTGTCAAAGAGATTTATAAAATATCAAATTGTTACCTTGAAATTATTTTCTTATAGACTGTATTATAATTTACATTAAGAGATGTGAATTAACTTAAACATTATTATATGGTGGTTTAAACAAAATATAATAGAAGCAGTTTTAAATTTTTCCAAAAGAAATTATCTATACTTATCATTATGTGTATATATCAATTATCTAATAATTAAGTTGAAATAACTTATTTAAATAGATTTTTGAATATTTGTTAACTTTAGTGCTTGTGTTATAGATTTGAAATAATTTTTGATAATATTGATCTTATTTTGAATTTATACCATTTTTCTAATAAAGGGGATTTATTTCAGTATTTGCTTTTCATATATTTAATTTGTAATTCGTAATATATTTTTATGATTTGTTAATATATCATAAAAACTCAATGAAATTTTATTTTGTTGTGCTTATATGTAGAACACTAGTCATAATAAAGATAGCATGTGGTCATATTTGAATTCAATTCGAATGAATATTTTCATGTTTATTGACCTATTTTTATTGAAATGACACTTTTTAGAAATTGATGAGGCATTGAATTATGTTTGAAAAATCATCTTGAAAAAGGAACCAAACAACACAAATTTCTGCAGCCTTAAACAACGAATCAAAAAAGATCAAATTTAAAGGTTTAATTCGAGTTTATTATTTTCAATTGGATTTATTAACCCTTAAATTCATTGTTTGCCAATTTAGTGACATACGATTTAATCTAATAAAATTATAGGTTAAGAAAATTTGAATATGTTACATAATGCATTCCAGATCGAACAATCTTTTTTTTTGGACAAAGGGACCAAAACTACAAAATTTAAAAGCAAGTAATGAAACGTATGAAAATATGAGCAATACCGTGTTTCCCAGAAGAATAAGACAATCACTAGGAAAATAAAACCCTTACCTTGATTTTAAGAATAATTTTAAATACAAGAAAACTACACGTATTAATACATCTTGATTAATCATAATGCCATGTCAACTGAAGTCCCATTTTACGGCAAACGTAGATCGGATGTTGCAGGAAAATAAACCAACAGGGAAATAAACCACAGGGACTTTTGAAGATGTCTTTCACGTGAAGATGTTTTCCAACTCGAACTAACCATTTGAATTTGGAGTCTGTTGCCTGATTTTGAGTATCCCTTTGAATGATCTAAAGGTGAAATTCTATGAAGAAATAGCACATGGATACACAAACACATCAAATACGAGGTGGTGGACTCCTTTTTGTCATGGAAATGCTTAAATTTAATCTCTAATTAATTGATCTATATTTGACGTATAGGTTGACACAGCTCTCCCAATCGTGTGTCATTTAACTTTGAACTATTGTTCGCTTTTGATTATTCTCCATGCGGAAACGTAAGTATTGGGGTGAGTTAAAGTCTTTTCGTATTTTAAGAAAAAATTGAAAGTTCATTTTTTTATTATTACAAAACATTTTAATCAACAATGTATGCACCATTTAAGTCAACGACCTTTTGCCATCTGCCAGGTAATTTAAAAATTCCATCCTTCCAGAAAGTTTCTGATTTTCGATCGATAAAGTCCACCAGGTGCTTTTGGCAATCCTCTAAAGAATTGAATTTTTTTCCATGAAGGGAATTCTGC
>JACMZG010000041.1:106283-124340 GCA_018340805.1 Microvelia longipes | reverse complement strand
ATGAAGCAGGGAGGATGAGCGTAGCGAATCCGATTTGATGAGAATAAGTTCCTATGAACCCCGTATCCGATTTTTATTAACTTTACTTGTATCACAATTTTTAAGCCTCTTGGTCATAGAGATATTATTACTAGAGAGCCCTATAGGTTAAATTATGAAACAACGAAAAAGTAACCTGACCACCTTCGATTATAAATATAATCAAATAATCAGTACAAAATTACAAAAACTTATATAGTAAAACGTTAAAAATACAAATCAAAACACAAACAATGTGCGGGAAACCGAGATAAATTTATTAATTATAACTTTAATTAACTCTTGCAGAGGGTTTCAATGAGGTTACACAGAGCGCCTGAGAGCCCCAAATAGATGTTTCAGGCCTCTCAAGGTATTTAGATAGGTCATGCCCCCTCTAGTATATATCTCTATGCTCTTGGTAGGGAAATCTCGTTCCACGATTGGCATCTTGTTTTTCAAAGTATTGTTAATACAACATAAACATACTGTTTAAACGGAGCTTACTTTATTTTAGTATAAATACTTATTTTTTTAAGTCCCGTATCGATTCAATAATTGAAGACAATTATAGTTTTCCTAAAAAATTGTTATTACAGTTAAAACATAATTATTAGAGAAAAAAACAATTTGTCAGAAAAGAGAGGAACAGATAACCCAAAGAAGCCGGAAATTAAAAGTGGTTGCGGTTACTGTGGTTTTAATAGAAATTAAATAATTAATAGGAACTTCTTTTATCTTTTCTTGGAAGGTTCGGGGAAAGAAAGAAATACACTTGAAGTCTAGATGATAATTCACAAGAAGGATTAAACGTTCCAAATATCCGAAATATTTTTTCGGCCTAGTTGTGCCATTCTAGAAATACTGTTTCTATGACGTCATTAACCATAATTTATGACTGCAGTAATAGCATAGAATGTGTTTATATGGGTGGTTTGTTTTAGATGGTGGTGGTTTATTATTGGTTACAAAAGATGTTTTTGGACAAAAAATGTCACTAAACCTGTTAAAAACTCGTGAGGGGGGGATGCAAGATGTTAGAAATTTATAAGGTGATTCAATTCGATGTAAACAAACCAAACGCATTCGGAGGTTATAACCTGACGTTTTTATGAATGACGTGTGACGTCATTGCAGGAATCGGTATAGGCGGGTCAACATTGAAAATTTACTATTTATTCCTGCAATGACGTCAATCTGGACTATTTATAATATTATTATATATTTTATAAACAAATGCAAAACATTACAAAAATACAGGCATAAAAATTAAAATATACAAACAATTAGTAAAGGCCTGGCTTATTAGCCGTCGGACATTTAGCCGTCGGCCAGGGTTGGTTCTACAATGAAATTGAAACATAAAAAACTATGATAAGTAGCATGCAATAAATTAATTAATTAAATTGTACAATAAAATATAAGTAATAAAAATTATCAACAGTTATAAATTAATGACAAGGCAAACATCTTCTGTGTTATGGAATAGCTATTGCTCTATTAGATTAAGCATAAAAGTAAATTATAAATAAATTAAATAAACAGTAGTATTAACCACGTTGGGACATGATGTCTCCCTCAAATAAAAATAAACTTGATTAAAAATTGAGTATATTCGTTCAGATTTTGATTAGGAAAGATAATTTTCCTGCTCTTGCAGAAAAATCTTCATTTTTGGTGAAAATTCGGTAAAAACCAGCTCTCTGTAAATAACAAACACAACATTAGGCGTGGCAAAAATAAATAAATATACACATACATACATACATATACACACATACACAATTCTGGACTATAACCTAACATGTCAAAAAGAAAATTATTTCATTCATAAAAACCCCCCTATTTGAACCCCCTTATAAATTCTATCAGCTTGGGGGGGGGGGCATGGACATAAAACCCAATTAATTTAACAACAATGTATAAGATGTTACCCGTAGGTGTGTAAGACACACCTAAAAAAAAATCCCTTTTGAAGGTTCTCTAGAAATTCTCAAAAAACAATTAAATCAAATAAAATAAAGTGGTTAAGAAGACAAGAAAAATTACGACAATAAAGACACCAAAGAAAAACACAGCAACAGATCAACGCTTCTTTGTTTTTTTAACATCTCTTTCACATCTTAGGGATGCTTTTTTAACACCAAGGGAGGAAAAACAGACCTCCCCCCGAAAAAACCCCAATTCCCCCAACAAAACAATGAAAAAAGTCTAAATGAAGAGAGAAACAGTAGGGCCAACACAATTAACTAATTCCCTTTGTTAAGAGATCTTATTTTCTTTTTGTTTTCTTTTTTTCCTTCACCTTAAAGCCGATAAAGGTTTTCCCACTTCCTTATCAATCGGTTTTCATCTGTTTTCTTTTTTGGGTTTTTAAAACAAAAATCTAGCCTTTTTAACAACACTGACTAATTGTTTAATCGTTTCATGTTCTAATGAAATGAAAAATGAAATATATTTGACAAGAAGTATCATTAATATACAATTTTATTAATTGTACATTAATAATTGTATAATATAATATTAAATTATATTCATATACAAGTATATTAATAACAGCAATATCTATTTCGTTCACGCGCTGGTTTGGCAGAGGTTTAACCCTCCGCCAGGGTTGAAACTCGTGTACAACCCTCTCGAAGGTTTAACCACAACTGTTCACACGGCATTATTACCGTGAAAAAATGAATTTCAGGGTAGAACTCCGTGTTTAATCCTTTAATGTTGCCAAAAGTGTTACCAACATCACTTTGTTGAGGTGATGGTTATTAACATAATAATGGTAAATTTAAATTCGAAAGATTTTAAATCCACTCTCCCACCCAATTTTCTGGGGGTGGAGAGAATTTCCGAAAGTCTTCGACCATGTTTTCCCCTTATTCCCAAGGATTATATGTTGGTTCATCAGAAATGTTCCAACAGGTATAACCAGTTTAGTATACACCCCTCACTTCCTACTAAATCACTATCTAATAAAAATTCCTTTAAACTTTAAAAAATTAATTTACTCAATAGATGTTCTCACGAGACTCACATTCCGAAAAAGATTTCCTTCATTCGTTCCAAAAACATTTCTATCCCATTTTCCGGACAAACAATCCAGAATAGAAAGTAATTAAATGTTCGACGTGTTCAACTTTCGGTTCGAACCCCCGCCCTAACCTTTTGTACTTAAAGATGATCGGCAAGACATTACTGAAAGGAGTCGTTAAGCCGGATGTTAAAGGTAATAGGTATCAAGAAGAACAAATATTTTTGCATCTTTAGATCTTAGAGACATCTGTCGATAGGGGGATCTTTTGTAAAAATTATTTTGGTTATAAACTTATTTTTGTTGTTATGCTTAGCTGGTATAGAATAAAAAGAAATTTGTTATAAGAATATTGTGTTATTCCTTTCTAGTTCTAACCTTTATAATTTTTTTTGTGAAAGTTTGAATGATATGACGTTTTTTCTTAAACAAACCAAGTTAAGTTGTAGTTGCTTAATAGGGTTTTTTTTGGAAATTCCTATAAATTTTGAGCATTAGTTTAGTTCTTATTTGTCGTTTAAACCTAAGACATAAGAGGGATTATTAGACCAACAGTAAAACAGAGCCAACTCCTACCTGCTTCACGACCAGTGCTTCTCGAATTTCCAGCTCATTCTTAGAAGTGGGTTCCGGCCCACTCTTCTGATAAACGTGTGGTCTATGTACTGATTGAATGCTATATACCGAATTATTTTTCTAAACTTTTATTAGCCAAATGCTACATAAACCCTAGATGAGGCAACTTAATACTTCTGAGGTAAAGCATAGCAAGACCGAACAAAACCACCTTAAGCTAATCACATGAATTAGTCCGATGTTTCATATATACAATATTATATATATATATATATTATATATAATATATATATATATATATATATATTTAATGCCGAACGTAAATGTTTTTCTTAATCTTATTTACATCATATATTTTATTATATATATATATATATATATATATATAATATATATATATATATATATCTACATATATATATTCATATAAACCCTCAGTAGTATGTTTGTTGTTCTTTGGATTTCATACAATATGAGAATAAGGAAAACAATCCGAAGTAAGTAAGTTTCCAATAAGTATAAATATAATTTTTATTTTGAGGTGTTAGAAATACCACCTTAAGCTTTAAGTACCTTATTTCTAAAGACGAACAAAGCGAGTCCGAAGTTGTTAGGAAAAGTACCGTGGAACCCTCCACCCAATTTAGAGTTAAATATGTAGAGTTGTTTTATATTGTTACTGTTGTATGTATAAATAAAATAAATAAAAACCCTTCACTAGTTTAATGTGCGATGAAATGCTTTCTTTTAAAACGTATAAAAAAAAGAAGAAACAACATTCTTTTATATAATTAATTTCTTCACATATTTGATATAAATCAGAGCACGTGTCTGAGAAGAATGTTCTAAAAAGATGTAAATGATTCAAATTCTAGAGTGTTACTAATTGTTTATGTAGTGTGGCGGGACGGGAATTACTTTATTAATTTTGGAAATTTAATTAGATATATTATATATATATATATATATATATATATATATATATATATATATATATATATATATATATATATATATATATATATATATATATATAACACACACACACACACACACATATATATATATATATATATATATATATATATATATATATTTTATATATTATTTATATATATTTATTATTTATATTTATATTTATATTTTATTATTTTATTATATATATATTATTTATATATTTTTTATTTATATATTTATATTTTATATATTTTTATATATTTATATTTTATATATATTATTTTACGATGTTTACCAATTTTCCCAAGATCAATGCCATATAATTTTCATAGCATTTTACGGTCAAGTTTTCCACCACATAACTAACAAGAAAAAAACTATCCAAATTACTCCCGCGCGTAATTTGGAGAGAAAATGACGCAATAATTCCTTTTCATATATGAACGTGTTAAACCTTGCTTTTTGAACAAAGATCAATTTTCCTGTCAAGTTTCAAAATCACATATAAAAGACGCTATAACTATCACATTATCGCATGAAGATAATTTAGCTTTTCTTTCTATTCTAACTAAAAAAAAAATTAGACGAAATATTTCTTCCTATCAAATATTTTACATGAGTGACAAAATTAAGTTTTATAATATGTTGAATACTTTTTTTAACTTATTTTATGGATTAGACGAATCATAGGACAGTTTATTGACAGTTAAACGATGAAAAATAGTTTAAGATTGGTATGTAAAAAAAGTGAATAAGTCGGGTACGGGATACTTCGGAACTATTCCTTATTAAGAAGAAATAAAACTAAACAAGTTTTCGTCTCTCCACTCATTATAATTACTAGAACAAAGCCGACTTTCAACCGTTAACGGTCATCATCAGTGCCGGTACAAACAATCGAAGATGATAAAATTGTCATCTAATGGTACAAACTTGACAAGTTTGTACCATTAGACTCACTGGTAGACTACTGATCTACTTTTTTAATAATCACCGGCACTGATGATTACCGTTAACGGTTGAAAGTCGGTTTGTTCTAGTGATTATAATGAGTGGAGATACGAAAACTTATTTAGTTTTATTCCTTCTTATCATAGCACTCCACAGCTTAATCCATCATATATATTCCTTATTACATCAGATTCACTACGCTCTTTCTCCCTGCTTCTGACTCGCTTCGTTCTTTCTCAGAGATACAGTTCGCTAAATTTATACTGCAACATGTCTTTCTTCAGATAGTAAATGCATCCGTATCATTGTTAGCGGTCACCCATACAGTACTGACCACGCTCAATGCTGCTTAATTTTTTATGATCCAACTTAAATCATAGATATACTAGTCGTATTGAAACGAAATTTAGTGTACTTATTTATTAGGTAATGGCATACACTTGTATTAAATTTCAACTCAATCAGACCATTATCTAATGTTTTAATTTTTTTTTAAAACATGCACAAGTCATTCAATAAAAATTGAACTAATGCTGATAATGAGATGGAACTTGACACATATGTTAGTCTTATACATAGTTACATGCGGGCCCAATCTCAAACCGATCGCATCATTTTTCGTGTTTTATGATTTTACGAAAATTTTGCTGAGGTATTGTTGTGGTTAATAATGTCATAATCAAATTATTTCCGAATAGCAGCACAATTACAGCGGTAGACTGATTTTGTACAAAATTTCAATCTCTCTAGCATAAATACACTGGGCGCGACGGTGATAACAGACACAGACCACATACAGACAGACAACTTTGGGAAAACCACTCAGGAGCAAAGAGACTAAAACTGTAGTTTAGTCTCTTTGCTCAGGAGGCATTAAAAACGCCTGAAACGGATTATTCCGCTTTTATCCCGGTTTCGGACTTTTTTGCAAACACAATACTTTCCTATATACCTACGGTATAAATGAGGAAAATTAATAAGCCTCGTTTAACGTTTATGTTACAGTTAAATAGAATAACATGTAACAGATTCCTCATAATAACTCTCGCCAGTTTATAGAACTCATTTTTTAAATTGGATGCTAGTGAGGGGGGGGGGGTAATTAAATAGGTAATTATCTGGACTCGATTTTTGCAAACTACTAGAAGTCAGGGCTGAAGTAACCTGGAAGCTTTCCAAAAGTTACAAAATTATTTTTACTTTTCCTCATTTATACTTAGGTATATAGGAAAAGTATTGTGTTTGCAAAAAAAACCGATACCGAGATGTTATCGGAATTATCCGTTTAGGGCGTTTTTAAGTCCGCCTGAATGGTATCCACAAAGGACTATAGTTTATGGCTTAAATCAGTTGACAGCACGGGAAAATAGTGTTGAGGAACCTATAATGTTTGTCCGATTTAAAATTGAGCGTGGTTTAACATCCACGTATAACCTCATTGGCTCCCTAGCATTATTTTCCCACGCTGTCAACCGATTTTAGCCGTGTGTTACACTATAACGAAGGGTTATTTCCAATAGACCATAATAAGTTTAAAATATTCAGCAAAGATGACTAAAAAATTAAGAAAAATTTACTTGAATGATGTATTATATCAAAGGCTTATAACTTTATCTCTTAGTGATAAAATATTATAAACAGTGCAATAAAAATGAATAATTAATTTATTAATTATTAAAAAAAATTATAGTCACTACACCTAATTTTAATATTAAGATTAAATGCTATGCAGGATGCAGAGATTTCCAAAAGTTTTTTTTGTTTAATCTTTTAATATTCCACAAGTATATTGTTTTCTTGTTTTGTAAAGATTGCATTAATTCTTTCCTTATACGTTTAGATTTAGATTAAAAGTGGTAAAAGTGTAAAATTCCTAAAAAAAAAATCCCTCACGAAAAGAAAGTGTGCCCCAAGGGACAATACACGATCCAATACTATTTAAAATGTTTTAAATTAAAAGAACTTGAAGGAATTTTCTCTACCACCAATTTAGATGCAGATTAGTTTAATGGCCTCGGGAACAAACAGGGTTCTTTACCGAAAAACTACTTATTAACGCCTCCCTCAAGGGTAAATAAAGTTGGAGATGTTTTAAACGCTCTGTAAAAGAACAGCTCAGCACCAATTAAAGTTTGTGTTCCTAATAACCCGCTTCGGTTACTTACTTTTTGACCATTACTTAAAAAGTCCGCCTTGGGATTAACAAATTCTTTAGAGGCAGCAATTCTTATCGCCACTCCCTATTTGTCCTATTAGGTTTTATTAACTACGTTTTATTTTTGTCTCCTAAAAAACAAAGATTTCTTTTTCAACAAAACAAGTACAAGTAGTTATTAGATTAAATATATTTATTATCTATAAGATTATAAAAGAAAAAAAGGAACCACTTGTTTGAAGCATACTTTGTGTTTCGAACCTTTGAGACCTTAATTACCTTTTAGGCCTTAGTTATTGTTGAAACCTTAGTTATCTTTTAGGCCTTAGTTATCTTTTAGGCGTAAGTTCACGTTGAAGTCTTAGTTCTCTTTAGAACCTAATTCCTTTTAGGCCTTAGTTTTCGTTAAAACCTTAGCTACGTTTGAAACCTAATTACCTTTATGGCCGTAGTTATCGTTGAAGCCTTAGTTACCTTTGAAACCTTAATTACCTTTTAGACCTTAGTTATCTTTGAGGCCTTAATTACCCTTAGGCCTTAGTTTTCGTTGAAGCCTTAGTTATCGTTGAAACCTATATTACTTTTTAGGCCTTAGTTATCGTTGAAACCTTTATTACCTTTTAGGGCCAAGTTAACTTTTGGGCCTTAACTCATTGTCAGTTCTAGAATTAATTAGCACATTATGTGCTGTTGAAAATGGTTAAACAGATAAACCGAGATTTGACTTTAGCAGAAACAGGTTATGTTTAACTGAGAGTTTACAGATAGAATATTGCCTAACATAGAGATGTAAGGCCTAGAGATGTTGTTTAACACACACACACACACAGACAGACAACTTTGTGAAAACTACTAAGAAGGCCTTAAAAACACTAGAAACGGATAATTCCGGTTTTCAGATTTTTTTGCAAACACAATACTTTTCCTATATTATGACCTACGGTATAAATGAGGAAATGTAAAAACGTGACAAATATATATATATATTTAAAAAAAAAACAGACTGTACTAAATGATAGCTGACCTACTACTTTTTCATTCCTTGGTTGGACTGTAACTCATTCTACATTACACATATGATAATTCACACCCAAAATTATTAATAATTTATTCAAAGAAAAAAAAAAAATAATCAACCAACACCGAAAAATTAATTTTATCCTTATGTTTTCACCATAATAAACTAAACTCAACAAATGATGTAATTATACATATTTTTGGGTGGGCCACCAAAGGTCTTTTTTTTAATTTATTATTTTTTAAATTATATTTTAAAGTAATAGACTTCGTGAAAGCCATTTGAATATTATCATAAATAAATATTAAATAAATTTTTAAAGAATATATTTTACTAAATTTAATAATTAAATTTTCTTTTTTTTTTCTTTATTTCATTTGTTCTTTCTGAAAAACCGTTTATTTCTTTTCTTTATAATTTTAATTTTTTTATGGGAAAAACAAGGTTTTGAAATAATTCTTTCTACGAAAATACTGAGTTTATATCTTAGCAAAGTGGCTTAGATAGCTTCTGCTTCTTCTTATTTAGGAATTTTCCTTAGTCTTAAACAATTAACTTATTCTAAATTGTGTAGATTTTAATTTATTTTATAAATTTGCAAGACAAACTCTATTCTTCTTTTCTATTAAACCGTACTGCTTTGGCGCAAAATACTTTAGTCCAATTTAATAAGTTGTTAGGCAAGAACGTTTTTTTTCCTTTAACCGAACTACTTTGGCGCAAAAATACTTTAGTCCAATTTAATAAGTGTTTGGCAAGAACAGTTCTTCTTTTTCATTTAACCGAACTACTTTGGCGCAAAATACTTTAGTCAATTTAATAAGTTGTTTGGCAACAACAGTTCTTCTTTTTCATTTAACCGAACTACTTTGGCGCAAAATACTTTAGTCCAATTTAATAAGTTTTGTTGGCAACAACAGTTTTCTTTTCCATTTCACCGAACTAGTTTGGCGCAAAATACTTTAGTCCAATATAATAAGTTGTTAGGCAAGAACAGTTCTTCTTTTCCATTTCACCGAACTAGTTTGGCGCAAAATACTTTAGTCCCAATATAATAAGTTGTTAGGCATGAACAGTTCTTCTTTTTCATTCCACCAAAACAGTTTGGTGGAGAATTCAATTATTTTAATTAATTAGTTTTAAGGCAAGCACGATTTTTCTTTCTAGGTCTAATAAACTAATTTGGTGGATGACACTTAAGTATCATCCACCAAATTTTTATTTGGTGGATTTTTTTAGGCAAATACAAGTTTTTATTTTTTGTTCAACCAAACCATTTTGGTAGATAACACACCTATTTAATTATGTAATTAAAAAAGGATTTAGAAAAACTTAAATTTCTTTTTTGAATTACCAAATCAGTTTGCTCAATAAATACATCAATCTAGTTATTTTATTTAAAAAGTTTTTAGGCAAACACAACCACCAAACCAATTTGGTAGACAATACTTTACTTGAATTATTACTTTTGATTTTTTTTTTGGCTAGGGCAATTCCTCTTTATCATTCTACCAAACCAGTTTGGTGGGTAATGCTTTAATCGAAACTAATTTAATTTATTTAATAAGTTATTGAGCTTGCACAATTAATTTTTTTTTCTACAAAATTAGTTTATTAGAAAGCATTTTTTTGGCTCATATGAACTAGTTTGGTTAATACTACCATAAAACGATTATTTTATCAAATTTATCAGTTCTACCATAAAAAAGGTAATTTTTCTTTCCTGAGGTCAATCCGCACACTGTATGCCACACTGTACGCCACACTATATGCCACACTGTATGCCAAACGATATATGGTCCCATATTAACCAGACTAAGTATTTATCAAAAAAGACTTCAATTTATCTCCAAGAAAATCTACGTATATCAAAAAATACTTAAAAAGCTTAATATAGCTTAGCTAAAATGTATCTATACTTAGCAAACAGTAATTTTTTCCATAAAATGAATAATTATTATATTTATTTTCCAACGTAAAGAACAAAAGCATTAAAACTTTCTTAAAATGAGGTGAAGATTAAAGCGGTTGAAACATAATGAAAGATTTGATGGTTAGCCGCTTTAAAAATGTTCTTTAAAAAAGATTTTCAAGTCTCCCGAAAAGTCGTGACTCAAAGTTTGAGTTTTACATTAAAGTTGATAGAAAGGAGGTGTTTACATTTTGATGGGTTTGTACTTTCATGATTAAGCTAGAAAATTTTAGAATAATATTAATTTGATAGTGTATATAAAGTACACAACTATGTAAATGTGATCGAATACGAGGATGTATATACAATTCAATTTCAAATATAAAACTAAAGAGAGATACAAATAATCAGGTACGTGGTACCTCGGAACTTTTCCTCTTTACATCGGATTCGCTACGCTCATCCTCCCTGCTTCGGACTCGCTTCACTTGTCCTCTGAAATACAGTTCGCCAAATTTATACTGCTACACCCTTTGGACTCGCTTTGTTTGTCTTCTGATAGTAAATGCATCCGTATCATTCTTAGCGGTCACCCATACAGGCCTGACCACTCTCAATGGTCCTTAATTTTTATGAACCAACAAAAATCATAGATATACTTGTCGTATTGAAACGAAACTTAGTGTAATTTATTTATTATGTAATAACATACACTTGTACCAGAATTTGACATCACGGAGGTCTGGTGCTGGAGTTCGCATCCCAGGTTACGCTCTCAGTTAATATAAGATTATTGTTCAAATAATTTATCGCCAACTTTAGATTTCACTTACAGCGTAATGGTTGCCACAACCACTAGAGGTGGGTCCCGCAGGGGTTATTCCTGATGAGCCGCAAGACACTAAACGGGTATTATTATTTTTATTATTATTATTATAAGGTGTAAAACCAACAAATTTATTCGTCTACATGTCAAATTACAGCTTAATTTATTTGTCTTCTCACAAATATCAATTTTTACCCTCACAAAATTTATATGCCTCCCTTCCAGATACGTAGACACGAACTTGCAATTAAAATGTTATAGGGTAATATTTCCCAACTATTTATTTTTAATGACACGAGCCATAACGGGCCCGAGCTGCGTCCAAACTAAATTGTAACCCTACAATTATAACATATTGATTACATCTAATTTAAAAGTACCAAATATATGTAAATGTTTAAAATAAAAGGGGCTAAGTACTCAAATATCTATTATAAACCAACATTTGGAATTTCAACTATACCCTAACAAAAGGTATTGTTACTTTTTGAAAAGACTAATATGTCCTAATCTAATATGCTCTTATGAAGGTGGAGCACCTTCATAAATTTATGGTGATCTATAAATTTCCATAAATAGATCTCGGGAGTCAATATTTAAATTTACGAAGGGATGTCCCATCATGTACTCCTTCGATCCACTCTTGAATATGCAAATGTTGGCATGTGCCAAATTTTTTTTAAAAAAAAGGGTAGTACCAAATAATACATTTCTTATTCACCCTTAAAAATATTTTGTATCTCATTTAGAAGAAAATATTTGACTTGTGCTTGGCAAAATCACTGTTATGATTAGTAATGAGTTACTTTAAGATAAAGATAGTACCTCGGAACTTTTCCCTAGTACTTCCGACTCGCTTCGCTCGTCCTTAAGGAGGAAATAGGGTGTGGCTAAGTTAAATTTTAAATAAAGTCGGATTAGTTAATTTATTGAAAGTATACTAATTTTAATTGGCTTATATGATAAATATAAAAATTAATTCATTTCATTAATCGCAATAATGGATAACTACTATTGTGGGTCTCCTTTATTTAGGGTATCTACTGCATTACCTGACATAGTACAGGCTCAAAACCATCGGCGCAATTTATCATCTAACGAAGAAGAAGGTTATTAAACCTGAATTTTTTAATCTTTTAGCGTGCATTTTCCAGCGTAATAAAGCAAAGAATTGATCATTTTATCTCGAAAATGTTCTAGAAAATCTAGTATTTAGGATTTAAATTTGAACAAAACAGATTTACGTTTATGAAACGTTATACAACGTTTCCTAAACCTAGGTATACTTAGGGTGGGGGGTTTACTCTAGGAACTTACATAGCACTGGCTCAGAACTATCGGCTTTTTGCTAAACGTCTCTTTTGCTTAACGTTCAAGAAAGGATTTTCGTCTATCGCATGCAAAGGACCCGGTCAGGATCGAACCCGGAATATCGGGTGGCAGGCGGACACGCTAACCAGAATGCCACGGGTCATATTTGTACAAACGTTAATCTATCAACGTTGATCTTTAAACAAAATTCGTTAAAAAATATAGTTCGTCGTTACACATTTAACGAACTTTTCCTTCAACAACTATTGATTATTGATTTTAAATATTGAATACCTGATCTAAAGAAATTATGAATAAAATTAAAATTTTTGAATAAATTATATCGGAAATGAAAAGTAGTTTAACTGTAGCTCAGATTTTATTAAAGGGGATCTATTGGTTATTGTATCGATAATTTTTTGAATTTGTAATCAGTTTAGGGGTTAGAGGGAAGAAATTATTTAAATGATTTCAAGGTAGGTTTAATGGGGTTGAAATGGTGCTTGTGACAATTAAAAGATTTTCTATTACGTAGGTTCTTCTAAGAAGAAGGGCATAAGGATGTTTTAAAGTATTTTTTAAGAGGGTGTACAGGATTTTTTTAACTGGTAACATCTGAAGCTGAAATTAACGTTTGAAATTAGGAATTGAATGTGATATAATTATTGGGGGATTCAAAAAATTGTATCAGCCATTTTGAAAAATTTTTTCGATTAAGGATTATACTGTCAAGACGAGACTTGTTTTTGGGATTTTTTGTTTTGCTTCGCCATCTCGGGGGGTTAATATATGTCTATGTCAATTTCACATGGTATTTTGGAGTTTTGTGATTGTTAAGAATTAAAGGGGTTATTTTTTTATAAGGGTGACAATGTTAGATCACATTTTTTTAAATCGAAAATTGTTTGGAACATGTTTTCAAGTTACAATTTAAAGGTTATTTAAGATGGTACTTTTGGCACCCTTTTTTTTAAAGGCACCTGTATTTTTACCCTTGTGATCTTCTAGATCATCACGGTCGGTTAAATATGTCAACCTATGGGGGTTGATTATAGAAAATAAAAAGATGAACCTTTAACAATAACTTTCTTTAGCGGTGGTCTTATTTGTGTCTCCCCTTTGATTCAAGATCGTCAATACTGATCAACCCTTTTAAGATCAACCCTAACGAAAATTGATCTTGAAATATCTATGAACCGGAAAATACAAAGTCGACGTGTATTTGATTGATTGAACGTTATAAAATTTACTACCGAAATAATACTGTACAATCATACTCCTTGAAGAATTCTTTTTGTCCAAATTGTTTTATATTAGGTAACGAAGTTTGAAACTTAAGTGCGGTTAATTTAAGGGCTATTATTTGTTAATTTTTATCGTATCCGATGAAATTGATGAGTTGGAAATAATTTGAGATAAATGATAAATACTTGAGGAAGTTTCACGCGCTTAATAATCGTGGATAGAAGGGCTAAATATTTAATGATTACTAAATCAATGTTGGAAAGGCGTGATAAATCTAGAATATCGCATTCTCGGATCCATTGTTCATAGAAGTTCTTGATATCTCTTTGTGATTAAAATATCAATGCATAGCCAACAGTCATATTAAGAGCATGGTCAAGCTATGCAAGTGATCAAGTCGAAGCAAAATTAAAACAGCAGACTATGCAAAGAGCTGCATCTGGATTATGATTGAAAGAGATATCAAGGCATAATATCATCAACAGAAGAAGGTCATGTAAAGCCTGAGCTAGAAAAGAAAGCAAACAATGAAGAGAGCTGCATCTAGTCCCAAAATTGACTTCATGGTCCACCTAAAAGAATATTACTATCAAGGCATAGAAACAGTAACCTTACTGGTCATTGTGAAGCCTAAGTTAAACAGAGCAGCAGACAATGGAGAGAGTTGCTGTGATCCCAGAATAGAGACTAGAATCCACCCATAAGGAAAGAACTATAGAGGTAGAAACCTTTTGTGTTGACATTATTAAATTAGCGCTAAAAGAGCAAAGGGAATGAGGTTAAGAAAAATAAGAAGATAGTGAAGATCGAAAAAATGATGAAATAAATGTATGCTTAAAATTATTGTCTGTATTTATTAATTAGTTTTAATACAAATCGATAAAGTTAAAACAACTGTACCCACAGGTCATTGTCAAGCCTGAGCCAAGCAGTACCACAATGAAGAGAGTTGGCCCACCTATTGGGGGCGTCATAGGGTAAAGGATCTTTCCTTTACCCTAAGTGTTAATTTCCATAATTCTTTGACCGATATTTGGGTGCATATATTTAGCATGTGCCTAATATTTTCACCTATTATGGTAATCACAACGGCACATGCCGTTAAATCTGTAAAATAAACGCTAAAGAGGGTGGTATTCAAATGGGCAAACGAGAGAAGGGAGTAAAGGACTAAGACATCAAATCTTAAGGTTACATTATTTGCATATCATCAGGATTTCGGTTTTAGGCACACTTAACAATATGCCAAGGTTTGTTGTTATGCTGATTGCTTATACTGTGTATCCCTTTATCTATACTTATATTTATATACCTTTTATGCGCACATGCTTAGATCATCAGCATATGCATGAACTTATTTTGATCCATAGGTAAGTAAAGATATGATTAAAGGATCCATTGTAACACGCGCCGATTTAGTGCATTCCTATTATAATTTTTAGTTCCAGTTAGGGTTTCTTTAACTAATGCAACCGTTAGATTTGAAATTATTTTTTTAGAATACCATCGAACTCTTCAAGAGAATTTCCTTGGGAAGTCAAATTAAGGAAAATAATATACGAAATGTTTTATTAAAAAGTACCTATAGGGAGGGGGTTCGTAAGGTAAAAATATGTATCACATTTGAATCTCACCATGTTTGAGTCACACCATTTGGTATTTCTGTGTTATAAAGTAAGCGCAAGTCAATTCTTATAACCTCTTAAATGTTAGAGGCAAACTTACCTTTCAAATGGTTTTCCATTGTTCATTGCTTGAGAAGGTTATAAACACGCTTAAATTATCACTCACTAAATGACTAAGTACACTCCAAAATTTAAAATAATATAAGCACAAATAACTTAACAAGCACCACAAATGTAACAATCACGAGAAGCACAAAAAAAGTTGAGAAGCAAACTCGACAACCTTGCTACATAACCTGCGTTTGCGCCTTTTTTTCATTATAACCATGGGGTCAGAAATGTTCCTTAATGCGTCATCCCTTTATTCAAGATCATTGACATAGAGTACCAATCACAATATCATATAATGTACAATAGTTATTTATTCTAATACAAAGTGTGCTGATAATAAAGTTTTCCCAGAAAAGCCCAAGTTGATTACAGTTTGGCTTAGTTGCTCCAAAACCCAGTGAACTTATTTATTACGTAATGGTATATACACTTGTGCTAATTTTTTTTTAAAAATAAATAAATCGTTTATTTATATCTAAATACCTGCTTACAATGATTAAATTACAAATTATAAATAAATAAAATAATATATATTGATCATTTCTGCCGCATAAGCTCAAGGCTTGTGCGCGACACAAGTCTACTCCTTGTATTCCTTATAAATTTAAGTCCAAACAAACAAAAAAGTGCATAAAAATATATTGCCTAATACCTATATTAGGTACCTAAGATTTTTTTAAGATCTTGTAAGGAACAGTAGAAAGAATATGTATGGCAAGTTATTGTACAGTCTAGGAGCTGGAAAGCACTGTGATTACACGCAGCTGATGTTCTGCAGCTAGGCACAACATCTCTCTCATCGTCTTGACTTCTAGTCAAGACTGATATTTTTGTCTAAATAATGGAAAATAACAAATACTTTTCTTAAATAATAAAATCTGTTTAAAATTTGTACAAATCTTGTACAATAAGCGGGAAACCGAAATAAATTTATTAATTATAACCTTAACTCACTCTTTTTATGAGGTTACACAGAGCCCTGAGAGCCCCAATAAGATGTTTCGGGCTTCTCAATGTATTTAGATAGGCTATGCCCCCTCTAGTAATAACTCTATGTACTCAATAATTTTCCTATATACCTACGGTATAAATGAGGAATAGGAAAAATTGGGATAAATACATTTAAAAAAATCCTTTGAATAAATGCAAATAAGCAAAAATTAATAAAGTATCAAATGATATTTGTAAAAAAAAATTAAGAGGAAAAATAAATAAATGAAAGGAAACATTAAGAGTGGAAAATGCGGTTAAGGGTTGAGTATAGTGTGGTCAAATATTTACATTTCTTCTTTGGACGAATGTCCTTTGGATTTTTCTATGTGGTTTTTTGAATCAGGTTATTATACTTGATCTTTGAGGTGTGGTGTTATTTGCTATAGGATAATGATATATGGTGAAAGGCTTTCCGCAAGAATTGTTTGTTTACTTAGACTTAAGGTTTTGTCGCAATAATTAGGGACAAAAAATACAAAAATCTGGTACGGGGGTACCTCGGAACTTTTACAAAAACAAATTCTTAAGTTTTAGCGGAGTTGACCATTTTTGATTGTAGAATTTTAATAAAAGTGTACGTCTACGCGACTGTACATATTAGGTAATGAAGCACAAATGTACAATCGCGTTAAAACTATTATTTTTAGCTAAATTGTACGGTCACGTTGTTGACCAGTCGCGCAAAACTAATTCTACCGTTTCACCGTACACCAGGACGATGTTTAGAGCTAATTTAATTCCCATGTTCGTATGCAAATCACCGCCAAGGGGAAGTTCCTACGCCGAACAATCTTTACTACAAGTCTATCTAAGTCCCTTCTTAAACCGGGTTTAAATTTATGCATGGCACGGGACAAAAACATACATTTACTTTTTGGGTTCTTTAGGAACTTAAAAACAAGAGAAAGTTTTTTTAATCTTTGTGCTTAACAAGTTTTTTGTTTTGTTTTATTTTTTTTATTGGCTGTTACTTTTTTTTTCTTTTACGTCGCACGCGACTAAATTTATAGAGAGTTGTATCGATATTTATATATCGATATATTGCCATACGATAAATCTTTATTAATGGATAGTTGAAAACAATTTAAACAAACCTGTATGTAAGCAATACAGAAATCTGTATTTATTTTCTATTAATGTATTTATTATTTAATATTATTTATTATTTGTCTTATGCAGTTTTTAGACGTAATAGCGATAAAAAATGCAAAGTTTTTTTTTATCTAATTTATTTTTTTTATACAAAATATTTTAAGTTTATTCGAGTTGGTAATATGTATATAGGATATTTTTAAATTTAAATTTTTTTAAGGGAAGTATTTTGAATA
>JACMZG010000041.1:38783-103783 GCA_018340805.1 Microvelia longipes | reverse complement strand
ATGAATTAAAAAATGTTTTTATTTCTTTAAGGTAGGAAGATGCTGGAGAATAATTACTACGTACACAACAGCGTATTTAACAGGCGATCGTATTGGATACGCATTAAATACGATAAGTTCTTGCACCGTATTGTTTAGTCGATCGAGTGAGATTACGTGATAACTGATCCCGCTAAAACATCGCGTTATTTCATAGTGCAGGTTCACTTTTTTGGTTATAAGGAAGTTTAAAACAAAAAAATATATTAATTAAATTCTGACTTCTTAGCCATAGATGTGGTTTGATATATCGAGAACTCTGCAAGCCACAAATGTGGTTGGGTTTTCGAAAACTATGCAGCCACTCAAGTAGTTTAGTAGAGTTTTATCGGATTTATCCGAAAAAACTTTTCAAGCTAACATTATAAATCAATAAAAAAATATCTATTTTCATATTTTTTTCAAACCAAGTTTAATTTAA
Source organism: Microvelia longipes (assembly GCA_018340805.1). NCBI lineage: Eukaryota > Metazoa > Arthropoda > Insecta > Hemiptera > Veliidae > Microvelia > Microvelia longipes. The sequence goes on along the minus strand of JACMZG010000041.1, from coordinate 103,323 downwards.
ACAAAATGTGTGATGCTTGTATATATAGTTTAAAAAAATAATTTGCTTACATAAAAAAATACAAAATATACCACCAAACTCAAAATCGAACTTTCTCCTGCACCAATCAATATCTATAACGGTGTCATAATTCATGAATAATTCATAATCATCGGAAAAAATGAAAGTACCTACGCGGTCCAATTTGATCGATAACTTTAAACTGTATATTAAATAAATAAACGACTAACAATAAAATGTACTTTAATTTTTAATCTATTTATTAATCTTCGTATGAAAACATTCGATTTTATAGGTGTTTTGCATATCGATAGCTGTGATGTATATCGATTTATTAAACGCGATAAATAATAGGATATATTTATTATGTGTTTAATAAATCGATATAATTGTATTGAGTGGAAGTTGCTTAGTCGCTTGGATATTTTACCACACATCAAATATTGGCAACACTGAAACTAGTAATAGTCGTTATCAGTCCGCATGTACAAAACCTGTAAGTTCGTTATTTTATCAGAAGGAGCACTACTGATAACACGAAAGGCGGTTCACTGGTGGTCTTAAGTAATGCTGCCACCCTAACAATATACAATTTTCTTTTAAAAAAGTTGGCAATACTTCCGGTTGCTGAATTATTATGTTCTATTATTAATTAATGATTGATTATTCATAAAATACTAATATAAATATCGGTGCATTACAATATTTTAAGCATTTTAAATTGTAATTTAACGTTTTTAATTAAAATTATATTAAAAGTAGTCCTCGTCAACTAAATGTAGATTCTTGTATTCCGCTATCTTTTTCCATCTAAGACCGGTTTTATTAAATACTCAGCAAGTGTTTAAAGTTATTATATTTGTTCTTTACAATATTTCTTCATTAATGGATATTTATGACACATATTTAAAATAATGTTTTGTTTTAGGGTGGTACCCGTACTTAAGAACACCCAGTAAACCGGCTTTCGTGTTATCAGTGGAATTACACTGTGTTACGGTCCTATGCTCCTTCTATATTAGTATTATTCTAAGCCTTACACTTTGAGGAGGTTTCAATAAGGTTATACAGAGCCCTTAAGGCATAGAAATATATTACTAGAGGGGCCCGATTGGTTGCATTTTGAAACATCAAAGAAAAACCTGCCCACCTTCGACTATTTATATAAATAAATGAATAGAACAAAATTACAGTAAATTATATAGTATAACATTTAAAATACAAATCAAAACAAAAAAATGTGGAAGAAAACAATGATTTATTATAACCTTAAACTCACTTTGGAAGTGAGGTTTTAATGAGGTTACACAGAGCCCCTTGAGAGCCCCAAAATGATGTTTCAGGCCTCTCAAAGTATTGAGATGAATATGCCCTCTCTAGTAATATATTTCTATGACCATCAGCAACAAGCATAAAAACAATTTGATAAGCGGGAAAAATATTTTCATTTTTTTCCCCTTTTTTATGTTTTTCGTTAGAATGCACTATTTCACACACATAGCTCAAAGAAAAATTTTGCTAGCCCTTAATAAAAAAAATCCCTTACATACTCTTTCAGATTATTTCAAAGTGTACATTGGACTGTCCATAATTTGTATCTCTAATATAATCCAGCCCTTTCGCCGTATAAAAAATCCCTCTCCACATTCATACGAATTTTTTTTATCGTTCAAGCAGAAGTATTTTTATAAATAATATCACAGAGAATTCTTTTAAAACATTTTGTATAAAAGGTGATAAAAATATTAAGGTACAGGTAAATAAAGTTTCGACAGTGGGAAACAAGTATCGTACAAAGGTTACCGGAAAATATTCACTGAAAAATATAGGATTTGCTCAACTAGAAAAGTACAATCTTTTTATACAAAGAAAAATCGGGTGCGGGGTACCTCTGAAATTTTCCTCATTACATCGGATTCGCTACTTATCCTCTGTGCTTCGGACTCGCTTCGCTTGTCTTCAGAAATACAGTTCGCCAAATTTTATACTGTAACATCCCTTTGGACTCGCTTCCCTTTTTTTCAGATAGTAAATGCATCCGTATCATTCTCAGCGGTCACCCATACAGCACTGACCACGCTCAATGCTCCTTATTTTTTATGAACCAACAAAAATCATATATATACTTGTCGTATTAAAATGAAACTTGTACTTAGTGTACAAGTTTTAGTAGTTGTGTACTTATTTATTAAGTAATAATATATACTTTTATTTTTAATATCAATTTCAACTCAATTGGAAACATTTTCCCATTTTTACAATTTTTTAAAAAACGTACACGAGTCATTTAATGAAAATTGAACTAATGCTGATAATGAGATGAAACTTAGCACATATCTAATAGTCTGAATCTAATATCTAAAGCTAAATCATAGACTCACTCATCTTCCTTTTATTTCTCTACGGTTTTGCACTGATGATGGCCTCTAGCTAGGTTGAAAGCGCTTTGCCAATAAAGTTTTTTATTTTGTGGAGAGACTTTTCATTTAATTATTTAGCACATATGTTAGTTTTGATCATTGTCACATGCGTGGCATATCTCAATCCTTAGACAACATTATCTATCTCGCATTATCTTTAAGTACGTTATATAAAAGTACACCCTGTAAAATATTAGAACGAAAAAACTTATACTTTTGATGATACAGCAAAAAAAACGAAAAATAAATTTAAACATTCTTTTTGCCGGGAAAACGGCCTCGACTGCTTGTGTGACGTCAGACGTAATAATACCGCCATGTAGTACAATATTCACAAGAGCAACACTCATAAGAGTTTATTCTATACTGTCAACAAGATGATACTGACAGCTGTAGTCATCACGTTTCTTAGGCATTGTATTACCTGGAACACGGAATTGTTTTGTTTCAGTCTTCTTTACATTTTATTGAACTGTAAGCAACTGTTGACCTTACGATATTTCTAACTAAAACTCCCATCTGTACCTTAAACGACCCAACCTTTAAAACGTTCCGTTTTCACCCCACTCTCTCACCCATTCCCCCTCTCCTCTTCTTTAAATGCTTATTTCGACTATTTATTATTAAATTGAATATTTTTTTTACAGCTTAATATATTTTTTAAAACACATTTAATCATTTTACGAGCAAAAAAAAGTTCGAAAAATGCAAATACTGTATGTGTTTTTTTAAAACCAGACGATGAAGCGAAGTCACCCTCCCCCCTTCCACCCCACCTCCGTCATTAAAACACCCTCAAAACTGTGCTTTTTCTGGTGATAACTCCCTTAAAAAACTATCACCAACCTATATCACCTCCATCTCTATCTAAAAACACAAGTATGGCATGTGATTATTTACATAAAGGACGTTTAAGAGTACAATACATTAAACAAATTATAATAATATAAAATTAACTTTTAAAATTATTCTATTCTATAATATATACTTAAATATAAAAATAAATATTTACGTAATAAATAACATCTCAAGGTACGTATTATACATTTCACATAAAAATTTGTATCTTACTTTTAAATCTTTTTAGTATATTTTTACTTAACACTAATAATCTATTATTATTTATTTATTCTTGACAATCTATTAACTTAATAATGCCTTTCATTAAAGCGTTATTAAAATAATCTTTAAAAGGATTTCAAAATGGCGGATTTTAATACGCCATATTGATTAGGAAAGGAGTGGGTGTTAATCGATGTGTTTAAATTACGTTGAGTTAATAGTTTATAAAAATTGTTTCGTTATTAAATTTTATTACTAGTTAAAAAGTGCAGTAGTGGTTATGAAGATTTTAGGTCTTTCTTAGATTTTAGGTGGTGACCTCGTAAATGTAAATGATATAGATGACATTTCGCTTCTACAGTGAGCATCATCAGGGATGTAGGACATTATGGATGAAAATATTATTTCTACAAAACTGAACTGATTCAGTTTTTTATGTTTTAAAATGAGCATAAATGGAGTCCATCGTAATAGAACGAAAGAATAGAATGTCTCTCCACAGTTTATGATATTTATCTACTTTAAAGCAGAGCGCTTTCGACCTAACCAAGATGACCTCTTGTTAGGTCGAAAGCGCTCTGCTTTAAAGTAGATAAAATATCTTAAACTGTGGAGAGACTTTCTATTCTTTCGTTCTATGATTCAGTTTTGTAGAGCATTGTATTTTTTTCTATAATATCTTACATCCCTGAAGATGATTCTCACAGTGGTTAGTGAAACGTCGGATTCTTCATCTACATTGACGCGGTCACCACCGGAAGACCCAATTCTTCATGACATTAACCACGCTGTTTATTAAAAGCAATTACTTTGGTAAGAAAACTTTAAGTCATAACTATTAGTGAATTTTCTTTGGACAAATTCGTTAATTGGAAAAGCGGCACGGAGAGAATCGAACTTGGGGAAAAGCGGCGTGGAAACAAATCGTTTCTGAATTCTATAACCACAAAACTGGGATGATACGAGTCCTGTTGAAAACCAGCTAGGTTTTTGCAACCCAACTCGATTTGCGTAGTCAGCAAAATTTGGAAAAATTAGTAAGGTTATAAAATTTTTCGTCGGGAGAAGGGTTTTTATACATCGAATAAAAACGGTCCGAAATTGATACAAACCTATTTCGTATTATTGGATTATTCGTTGTAACAAGGCATTTCGCCATATATTTAGCGAATTTGCATCGTCTCGCCGGTAAAACTAAATATTATATTATATATATATATATATATATATATATATATATATATATTATATATATATATATATATATATATATATATATATATATATATATATATATATATATATATTACATTTTACAGCTTTAGTAGTAATATGGGGGGAGTGTAGTAACTACCAGGCAAGTAGGCACGTTGTTGGCCATTTTTGCCAGCTCCCTAAGATAGTGTTCTACTCCTTTCAATTTTAAAGTGTAGGTATATTCATCTAACCTAGACAGAAAGAGCCGTGAATTTCTATGGTTCCTCTCATGCTTTTTCAAGCAATCATTATATTTTCACTGACTCATATAGACTAGTGAGAACTAGGAAAAACACGTGCCCTCGTTGTTAAACCAAACCTTCATACAGTGTAAACAACAAGGCAGACACACTATAGTATTATAATGAATCTAATATAAGGGTCCTAAAATTTGCCTATACCAGTTTCATTTAGAGTAAGGGATCTTTAACGAGTACCTGACAAACGCACAGGCTCGAGATCACCGGCTTTACGTCACTTCTGATGGATGTCGCACGCAGAATTTTTACCCCTCTAATAATAATCCTAGATGCCCGTCCTAGGATTGAACCCATGACTAAATAAACTCAGAAGTTTTAAGGAATTCATTTTGTGTATTGGCTGCGTACCTTAACCACTACACCGCGGTTGACTCCTCATTTTTACAGCTACATTTATACATTACATACATATTTTTCATAGAGATGTATACTAGAGGGGGCATAGCCTATCTCAATACATTAGGAGTCGTAAAACATCATTTAGGGCTCTCAGGGGCTCTGTGTAGCCTCATTGAAACCTCTTTCTAAGAGTGAGTTAAGGTTATAATAAATCAATTGTTTTCGGATTCCTGCACATTGTTTGTGTTTTGATTTATATTTCAAACGTTGTACTATATAAGTCACTGTAATTTTGTTCTGTTATTTGATCATATTGATAGTCGAAGGCGGTCAGGTTATTTTTCCGATGTTCGCAATGCAACCATAGGGCCCCTCTAGTAATAATATCTCCATGCATACTTTCGACCCCCCCCCTTCAAGGACCATCATCAAAACAACAAGCACAATTAGACCAAGAGCCCAGGGGTGTTTTGTTAATAAAAAGTGTAATGGCTGGAACCGGTCTCAATTTTTTCGTAAATACCTTCCTGAACAAGGATCTGCAATTCTGCTGACTCGTATCGGATGGGTGTCCCAGGCAGAACGCACTTTAGGGGTCAAAGGCTCCGTCTGGGACACCCATCCGACACGAGTCGGCAAAATTGCAGATCCTTGTTCAGGAAGGTATTTACGAAAAAATTGAGACCGGTTCCAGCCATTACACTTTTTATTAACAAAACACCCCTGGGCTCTTGGTCTATATAGATAACTAATCGATATTCTAAACAAAGAGCAGCAAGAACGGCAAAATCCTGTCCTTAAAAAACCTGCAACAAATAACCGACACTGGTGTACCTTAATACACTACTAATTTTTTCTATAAATTATTCATTTAAATCTTTCCTTCTTCCTGATTGGTCTATACATTGTTGGACAAAGAACCAATTAAATATCTGCATTTAAAATAAGTTTTACCATTAACAATATCTTTCTGTCTATGGCTTGTCTGCTTTAGAACTTAAACTCAATACATTATGCATATCAACTATATGTAACTTATACATACATACAATATATATATATATATATATATATATATATAATATATATATATATATATATATATAACATAATTTATTTACTATGCATTATAAATATTAGCATTAACCAGCTAAATCATTATAATCAAGTTTTATTATTTAATGTCATAATTTAAATACGTCTGGCTAAAACTATTGTGTAGTTGATTTGTAATTTATTTATTTGTTATTAAGAAATGTAAATTATTCTTTGTCCAAAGCGTTAATAAACATAATAAATATGAAAATTTCAGTACACCTGTTACAGGTCTCTGTAAATTTATGTAATTTACAATAAATTGTTTATGTGTTTGTTTATTAGTTCTTATTGTAATAAAATTAAAATACATTATTAATAAAATTTAAGGTTTTCATTAGAATAGATAAATATTAGAATATTAAAGTAAATACCTTGCATTTATTGTATTCAATTTTTTCCTAGTATTTGTTGACTGAAAAAAAAGAAAGAAAGAGAAGATCAGATAAAAAACTTAGTTAAATTATTAGATTCAGGCCCGTAGTCAGCCAAACTCTTAGGGGGCGAAAACAAATCCTTGACGAGGCGAAATTTACACAAGTACATGGGAATTCTACTAAAATCGAGAGAGTAATTTTTTTTTGGGAGGCTCACCTAGCTACGGGCCTGATTAGATTATTTAGCCCCCACTGGCCCCTACCTGGCTAAGGGCCTGATTATTTTATTTAGTCCACACAGGCCCCTACCTTGGCTAAGGGCCTGATTATTTTACTTTTAGTCCACACAGGCCCTACTTGGCACGGCCTGATTATTTATTTATCACACAGGCCCCTACCTGCTAAGGGCCTGATTATTTTATTTAGTCCACACAGGCCCCTACTTGGCTACGGGCCTGATTAGAATATTTAGCCCCCACTGGCCTCTACCTGGCTACGAGGCCTGATTAGGGTTTATACGGCGATTCTAATAGTTTTAAAGTTAGCACATGCACTTGTCACCCAGACAGTCCGGGTTCGATCCAGGTCAGAGCATTAGGATTTGTATGCGAAGGTGAAAAGTCGATCATGTGCCGTCCATAGGATGTAAAGCCTGTGGTTCCGAACCTGTGCTCGGAGTAAGTACAGGTACCCGTAAGAGATCCTTTATCCTAATTAAAACCTGGGTATAAGCAAAATTTAGGAGCCTCTTACTATACACTATTAACGCTTTTTATCTTTTTTCTAGATTTTTTGGATCTGAAGAACTGCTGAAGCTGAATTGAAGACTCTCAGAATAGATGATCTGATAAGATGATTTCTCTTAAGACATAAAGAGGTAAAATCAAGATTCCTAAATGCTCAAGATTTTAGGAATGGTCAATAAAACCATTAGTGACATGAACCAAACAAAATATTTCGGATGGAACATCATAAACGAAATAAATCTAAGATAAATGTCCAAGGCATATGCGTAAGTTTTTTCATGCTATTCTTTATTTACCTTTTATTTGTTAATTTTTTTGTCATTATCACGATCTTTAGATGTGATAATAACTCAAGAAGAACAGAGGTGTGCCCAATCATGTTTATCAGATTTGTTGACGATCGAAGTTTACTAAACAGCTAGAATGTCGGTTAACAATGAAAATATAAACTGGCATAAAGATAGTATTACTAGAGGGGCCCTATAGGTTAAATTTTGAAACATCGAAAAAGTAACCTGACACCTTCGCTTATAAATATAATGAAATATCAGTACAAAATTACAATAACTTATAGTAGAACGTTAAAAACACAAATCAAAACACAAACAATGTGCGAAAACCGAAATAAATTTATTAGTTATAACCTTAACTCACTCTTGAAGGAGTTTCATGAGGTCTCACAGAGCCCCTAAGTCCCGAGAAACTACAATTATTATATTTATTTGATACTACCGAGTTTTGCAAAACATGAATAGTTGACACAATATAATTGTGCGAGAAACACCTAGGAAATGCAACAAGCAAAATCCAATGCTACATCTGGGAACTGTCCATCATTCGACATTAGTCATCATTGATGGCTCGACATAATTTCTTGTCTCACTCTGTTTCGATACGTCTAACGAAACACTCGTCTCTGGTAAAAACTTCTATACGGAATTAATGAAGGTCTGAGTAGACGTAACATTACATTATGTCGACAGTTAGCTCGACATTGACATTATGTCGAGCCATCAATGATGACGAATGTCGAATGAGGAACAGTTCCCAGATGTAGCATTGCATTTTGCTTGTTACATTTCCTAGGTGTCTCTCGCACAATTATATTGTGTCAGTTATTATTATCTTCCCAACAATAACCAACACTGGTGTACCTTAATACACTACTAATTTTCTATAAATTAATCATTTAAATCTTTCCTTCTTCCTGATCTATAACTAATTTAAAAATTCCTTATAGATCATTCGGCACCGAAGGGTAAACCTCCTGATTAGACGAATGCCCCAAATCTATTTATTTTATTCCATTAATTTTAAACCTAATAGATATCTAGTGGTCTATGGTTAAATCCAACCAAACCAACATCAACTTTAAATAAAACCATGACCAGTAGTTTGAGTGGAAACCCATCCAAGTATTGACCTAGCCCGGTATATCTTGTTTTTATCCTATTATTATACAACAATATTTGTCTTCATTTTCTTCAAAAATGTCTTCATTCTTAGCTATTAATAAGCTATTGAATAATTAGCACTATAAACATTGTATAGTTTTACAATACAGCATATTAGCTAAACGATTAATAGTGTTTTAAGAACTTATATACATTAAGTACTTTTTGTTTAGTTTTTATATGCTCCCCCTTGATTACTCATTGAAATGTACTTCTACTTTTGTTTATTTCTTTTAATAAGAAAATTAATGGTCATCAATTCGACCTTGAGCGTGTCAAGTGTTCTGCCCTATAAGAGAGCATTCTTATCAAGAATATGAAACGAACCAAAGTCAAAAAATAGAATAAGAACAATCGTACTTGGAGGGCGAACTTAAAAAAAACAGACGTATCTCTCATTTAATTCAGTCATAATAAGAATAATAAAAGGACCCTTTCCTTTTTGAAAAATGGATGAAGTGACCATTGTCCTTCTTGAAGAACAAGTAGGGTTTTGTTTGCTCCAACTATAAAAGTAATATGTATGTATAAATAATAATTAGGATAACATAAAAGATAGAACAGTATGTATAATAATTAAAAAGAAAAGGAAAGAATTCCTTCCTTTTCCTCGTCATATCGGAATCGATACACTCATCCTCCTCTACTTCGGACTCGCAGCGAACAATAATATCCTTGAATTTTTTAAAAACTTTGCTGAGTCAGTAAACCGGTTAATTGACGTCATTAAAGACCCTGTCCTCAACAAGTGTCGTGACCTCCCTAAGGTTGATTTTGTACCAAATTATATTAAAATTCATTTATCCGTTCAGAAGATGTTAACAAGAAATACATACTACACAGACATACACACACACACATATATTAATATAATATATATATAATATTATATATATATATATATATATATATATATCGTTCTTGCATATATATAAAGGATATAGAACATTAAATAAAGGATCGATAAAAACATTTGTATGTTTAGCGTTATTGTTGTTAGGCGCCATAGCGTGATTCGAAACTCGGACCATGACCAAAGTCTGTTTCAAGGGTCTCTAATCACGAAAATATACGTTTTGCATAAATATATATATATATATATATATTATATAATATATATATTATATATATATATATATTATATATATATCTTAGTATAAGATTGTGTAACTATAAAGTCATTTAAAAGGAAAAGGTATTGGTATAGAAACACCCCCGCCATTTCTCGGCGGGAGGAATAAGAAAATAGGGGTCAAGGGGTCAGTGCCAACAGGTGTGTCTGGTCACTTTGCAGTCGATAGGAAAATATTAAACATTTCTATGTATTTCCTCTTCACTTTATGTAGTGATAGTAAAAGATATTTACTACCCTCTTACTTTTTGAGGATTTTATATAAGATTTAGTTTTAAAATCGGGGGCTTAAGAAGGAAAGTGTACATATGCTTTAGAAAACAGTGTATTAATAAAAAGAAATTTTTAGAAAGCTTTTTAAAATGTAGGTTTAAACAGGCTAATACACTTTTTGAAATCGGGTTCGGGGTAGCTCGGAACTTTTCTTTTCTTACATCGTATTTGCTAAATATCTAGTATAGTTAAAATAATACTTATATCATTCATGACAGAACGTATTTAGTAATTCTCACGGTCTTATGTAATATTCTTTTTTTTCAAATAAAACCTCAACTGTGTTATGGCACAAATAATGAAAATGAAACAATTTTTCAATTTAAATAGACGCCAAGCACCGCCCGCCAAAAAAATGTTCAATAGATATATTAGAACTATCAAACGGAACGATATTTGTAAATCCAAAAAACGTGTGTTTCTCCTTTGAAAAAAAAATAGTCGTAAAAAAAGCGGTGAAGAGTGTGACAATGTCCATTTATAGCAAGGGAAACAAAAGTAACAAAAAAATAGAAATAAAATAAAGATGTTGAAAAAAAACTAGATCACTATGCAACAATAGTATTATATTAAAAAAAATATACACATTAAAATAAAAAAAAAAAATGTTGTATAATTTTTTCATACTAATGAATGTTAAAACGGTGCGATAATTTTCTTTCTTAGGTGTTATAATCACCCTATCAAAAATGTTTCAAATTGTTCAAATATTAAGGGGGTAAAGAATTTTATTGTTCCATTTTTTTTTTATTTTTACTTTTTTTCTCGGGGTTGATTCTTTTTTTATATTTTGGGGTTCAATAGGTTATAGATTTATAGGAAATGTCCCTAGTTTCTCACCCTTTTTAACGTATTAAATATCAATTTACAGAGAAATTGGAGCGTTGTTCTGAAGCAACTGGAAAAGTAACGATTGGAAAAAGATGGGAGGATGGACATTTATTTACTACCTTCATTACTCAAAAGTTTAATAAAAATAAAAATTTAAATTTGAATTTTTTTAATGACAAGTTTAATACATTTTTTCATACATAATCATTTTTCAAATAAAAAGAAATATTGACTAGCTTGATTGATCTTCTCTTTGATTTTTTTTTTTCAAAACGAATTTATAGAAAAATAGAAGAATATTTAGTTATAAGGAGGAAGAATTTATGGAGAAAAACATTATGAATATATATTTATAGATGAGGAAGAATTTATGGAGAATAAAGAGATAATTATTTTGAAGATTCATTATTAACTTATTGGAAAAAAAAAGATGTCTTTATTTATAAGTGAGGGAAAATTTATGGAAATAAGAAGAATATTATTTATAAAATGAGGAAGAACTTATTGAGACAACCAGAGGTATGTTTTTTTAAAAATGAGAAAGATTTTATAGAGAAAAAAAATATAAATATTAATGTATACAAAATTAAATTATAGAAGAAAATGAAAGGCATGGTTTTTTTTTTTAAATGAGGAAGAATTTATAGAGAAATAAAAGAGTTATCATATTTAAAAGCAGGAAGTATTTGTAGATAAAAAAAAGATATATCTATTTTAATGAGTTAGAATATATGAAGAAAAACAAAGAGGAATATCTATTTATGAAGGATAAACATTTAAGAGGAAAACAAAAGGTAGGTTTTTTTATAAATGAGGAAGAATTTAAAGAAAAAAATAAAAGAGGAATCTGTATTTATAAAGCAGGAAGATTAGTGAAGAAAACAAGAGGTGTCTATTTTAAATGAATGGGATGAATATATGGAGAAAAACACAGAGAAACAATTTAGAGGAAGGATTTATAAAGAAAACCAATTGGAATCTTAATTTATAAATTTGGATGAATACATGGAGAAAACAAGAGAATTATTTTTTATAATGGAGGAAAAAATGTATGGAGTAAAAATTGGAATTATAATATAAATACGGAAGAATTTATAGAGAAATCCAGAGGAATATGTCATTACAATGGAGGAAGAATTTATAGAGAAAACAAGAGGAATATTTCTTTATAATAAAGGAAGAATTTTTAGAGAAAACCAGAGGAATATTTAATTATAATGGAGGAAGAATTTATAGAGAGGAAGGAACTTTATATAGAGAAAACCAAGAAGAATATTTAATTATAATGGAGGAAGAATTTATAGAGAAAACGAGAGGAATATTCATTATAATGGAGGAAGAATTTATAGAGAAAACAAGAGGAATATTTCTTTATAATAAAGGAAGAATTTATAAAGAAAATAAGAGGAATATTAATTATAATGGAGATAGAATTTATAGAGAAAACCAGAGGAATATTTCATTATAATGGAGGAAGAATTTTATAGAGAAAACAAGAGAAATATTTCATTATAAAGGAGGAAAAATTGATAGAGAAAATAAAATAACATTTATATAATAAATGTGTAAGAATTTATGAAGAAAAAAAGAGGAATATTTTATTTTATAGAAGATGAAGAATTTATAAAAAAAATGAGATCTTTATTCATCTTGTTTAGTTGGTGTGCACGTGAAATTCTTTTCTGTTTTTAATATTATTGTATGTTATACATTAATTAGTGTTCATAGATGTTAAAAAAAATGCAAAGAAATCACTTTTCATTATATTTGTAAAGCAAAAGACAAAGATCAGTTTATTCTAATTAATAGGATAGTTAAGATAAACTTAAATTTAACTCCCGAATATGACATAGGAGGATCGAATAAGTGAAAATAGATGTAACTTCTTTTTTGAAATGTATGCTTTTAATATTATTAGCTGATCTAATATTTATTTTATCTCTTTTTTTCTTTAATATTGTTATTTCATTTTTCAATTTTTTACCTTTACCCATTTTTCATTATTTATTAACGTTTGAATTAAAAAAAGGAAATATGTCAAAAACAATAAAAAAAATAAATGATAATTATTCAAATTACAAAACGCCTTAAAACGATGAAATATAATTAAATGTAAAAATAAAAAAATAATAAATAATAATTGTTTTTTAGGGATAAAAAATATTAAAAAAATATAATAAAAAAATTGTAATCAAATTAAAATAAAAAATTATATTTAATTTTAATTCTTTTAACTATTTCGTGACGATGTGTATCATAAAATGTTTCTTATTAAGTTCATTTTTTTCCTTACACGATATTTTTAGGATTAATTATTACATCCCTCTCTAAAATTGGTTTTGAATAATCTAAGGGTTGGAAAAAAGTTTTGGTAATTTTTCCGGTCATTTTAATGTTATATTTGAAACTATTTTATGTTGTTATTTTTTCTTTAATTTTTCTTTTAAAGTATTAATTTTTACACCCGTGTTTTTCCCTATCCCATTCTTGGTCTATTATTACTCTAGTTCTTCCCCCTCTAATTTTTTAATAATACCTCCTAATTCCCCCTTTTTTACTAAAAAAAATAATTTATTCAATCTAAAAAATCAATCTTGCATAACTTACTGTTTTCCCCAGAATTAAAGGGTAAATTTTCTTTAATTCTTTTTAATAACCAAAATCATTGCAACCACAGCAATTTATTCCTCGTGGTAAAGGGTGCTTTCTTTTATTTTTCACCAAAATAATACTTAATACTTCTATTTTACACGATACCTCTGATTATATTATTTCTTATTATTACATTATTTATAAACATTTTTGTGACTTTCATTAAACTATATTTTATTATTTTTACCAAAATTAAAAGATCAAAGTCCTCCTTGGACTCAGTACCCTTTCCCTTTTATATACCCCCCCCCCTTCCCTTTATATACCTCCCCTTCCCTTTAAAATATGACTTTTATATTTTTATTAACACATAATTACAAGGTCTGATTTTTTTATGAAAATAAGCGCTTTTGAATTAGTTATAATAAAACATTAATATTGGTGTTTATAAATAGAATGTGATGTATGTTTTATACTGTTTTTTCCTGTAAGTATAATTCTTACTGTTTCGAAATTTCTTACTTTCCTCATTTATACAGTAGCTATGTAGGAAAAGTATTGTGTTTGCAAGAAAACACAATACAGTTGTTTCTAAGACCTCCTGAGAGGTTTTCACATATTTGTCTGCCTATGTGTGTGTGTATGTATGTATATATTATCATCGTATCATCCTGTGTATTTATGCTAGAGAGTAAAAACTTAGTAGATAAATCAATATTTAGAAATAGTTGTTCTATCCAGAAAATAATGTTTAAGGATGTCAGTAACCCCCAATAATGACATAACAAAATTTTCAAGGGCGTCATTATCTAATGAAATATTTTTAAAACTTCATAAGCGTCATTATCTAATGAAAAATCCCTAAAACCTCATAAGCGTCATTATCTAATGAAAAATCCCTAAAACCTCATAGGCGTCATTATCTAATGAAACATCCCTAAAACCTCATAAGGGTCGGTACGTTACTACGCTGTGGATTACTCATAACATCAAACTACAAATTCCGTCTTTTCCACAAGAATATCTATATTTAAATAGCAGAGCCGGCTTTCGGCTTTCGCCATCAACTGTGCCGGAAAGGTGAGTCTTTATATGTTGTCCAAAATCTCCGTTAAGGGCTTGGAGCAGACTGTCTGCTGCTGAGCAGACTGTTGTCTGCTCCAAGCCCTTAACGGAGATTTTGGACAACATAAAAAGACTCACCTTTCCGGCACAGTTGATGGCGAAAGCCGAAAGCCGGCTCTGCTATTAAATATAGATATTCTTGTGGAAAAGACGGAATTTGTAGTTTGATGTCATAAGGGTCATTATCTAATGAAAAATACCTAAAACGTCATAAGCGTCATTATCTAATGAAAAATCCCTAAACCTCATAAGCGTCATTATCTAATGAAAAATCCCTAAAAACCTCATAAGCGTCATTATCAAATGAAAAACCCAAAACCTCGTAAGCGTCATTATCAAATAAAAAATCCCTAAAACCTCATAAGCGTCATTATCTAATGAAATATTTTTTAAAACTCATAAGCGTCATTATCTATAAAAATATAAAAAATTTATAAGTGTCATTATTAATAACTTCATACGAGTTATTATTTAATGAAATTTTTAAAACTTCATAAGCGTCATTATCTGATAAAAAAATAAAAAACTTTATAAGTGTCATTATTTAATAACTTCATACGAGTTATTATTTAATGAAATATTTTTAAAACTTCATAAGCGTCATTATCTGATAAAAAATATAAAAAACTTTATAAGTGTCATTATTTAATAACTTCATACGAGTTATTATTTAATGAAATATTTTTAAAAACTTCATAAGCGTCATTATCTGATAAAAATATAAAAAAACTTTATAAGTGTCATTATTTATAACTTCATACGAGATTATTTAATGAAATATTTTTTAAAACTTCATAAGCGTCATTATCTGATAAAAATATAAAAAACTTTATAAGTGTCATTATTTAATAACTTCATACGAGTTATTATTTAATGAAATTTTTTAAACTTCATAAGCGTCATTATCTGATAAAAAATATAAAAAACTTTATAAGTGTCATTATTTAATAACTTCATACGAGTTATTATTTAATGAAATATTTTTAAAACTTCATAAGCGTCATATCTGATAAAAAATATAAAAACTATAAGTGCGAGTTATATTTAATGAAATATTTTAAAACTTCATAAGCGTATATCTGATAAAATATATATAAAACTTTATAAGTGTAATTATTTAATAACTTCATACGAGTCTTATTTAATGACTTCATATGAGTCATTATTTAATAACTTCATACGAGTCATTATTTAATGAGAATTCGCTAAATAGCATTCACGTTGCATAAAAAATTCGTATAAGGGTCATGTTAATTCTACAAATAATTTGTAACTTTTATTAATAGTTTATCTTTATTACATAAAAAATGAAAATTAAGTATATAACTGTAACATTTTTATAGCTTAAAAAAACAAACAACAAAATTAGTTCGTGTAAATAATCCAGATGTAAGAAATAATTAAAAGAATAATAAAAAAAATGTTGGTGTCATAAAAAAATTAAATTAACATTAATAGCGTTGTTAAACTTAATTTTAATTGGTATATATTTATTATGTATACATTATTATAGTTATAAATAATTTAGATGTGTTATTTTATTGGAATCGTTACTAAATTTAGGAGACAGATGACAAAGTTATGTGAAGCAATAAAAAAAGGATCCCGGAAATAAATATATTTGGTAATTGCGGATTAATTGGGTTCTTATTGGATTAAGTTGTTCAGGATAAGGGCGCTTTTTTAAACAAGCAGTTATAACATATGAAAATTGGGTACGAGGTTCCTCGAACTTTTTCGTCGTCAAAAATTCGGCTACACACTTTGGACTCGCTGAGGCGAGCGTCAAATAGTTTATACATCGTTTCATTTTTAGTCATCCATGCAGGCACTGGTTATGCTTTATGCTGCATAACTTTTATGATCATGGAACAACAAAAATCATGGATATAATTTTTCGTATTGAAACGAAACTGGGTATATTTTTTTATTACGAAAAAATATACACTTTAATGAATTTAAGTATAATTTAAATTCATTACACTTGTAATAAATTTCGATTTAAATCGGGTTACTTTCCGATTTTTAACATTTAAAAAAACGTACTTAAGTCATTTGATAAAAATTGTACTAATGTTGATAATGTGATAAATTTTGGCACATATGTTACTCTTTAACATGGCTACATGCTAAATGGCTATGTACTAAATCTCAACTTCATCACAACATTTTTTCACGTTTTGAATTTTTTCGAAATTTTTGCTGAGTCATTATTGCGGGTTAATGACGTCATAAAAATTATATTCCGGATAGCACAAATACACGTATAAACTGATTTTTGTACAAAGTTTAAATTCTCTAGCATAAATACACTGGGAGCTACGATGATAACACACACATACAAACATATATGATGTCTGTGTTAACATCATAACTCTGAGTGTGTTTATGCTGAACAGTCGAGACTTAGTTCAAAAATCATTCACTAGGTGTAGTTTTGCTTTCAGGAAAATAATTTTTCTATGATGTTAACAACTGTCAAGAAATACTCATAGAATTTTCGTTATATAAATATTTACCTATGTAACATTTATGTGCCAAATTTTACATTAATCCTAAAATTTGTCTCACATATAGTGAGCACGACCAACAAATAAATGTTCTATACTTGATGTTATTAGTAGCTTTTGTTCACTTTTTATCTTAAATGCCATATAAGTATTTTCTTTTTAAAATGTCTTTTACGCGATTTTACTTAGAAATGCGTGCTTTCTTGATCATCAGTCAATTTTTTGCTTAAGTTTCCGGTATATGCCATAACCTATTCATTTTGAAGGTATTATCTTAAAAACTATACATTAGACAATAAATAATTAGCTCCGGGAACTGGGAATTTTAGCTTAAGTAGACTTATCGACTCCGGACCGGTTTTATTGTATTTAGCACCCCAATAACATTTTTTAACTTTTTGGTCACTTAAAGTGGTCGTATCGACTTCGGACTCAGTTCATTCGATTCAGCGCTCCAAAAAAATAATAACCTTGAATTTCACCAATTTTGTTTTAAATTTGCTGACTCAGCAAACGGGTTAATGACAACAATCCTTTTTTCAATAGGGTTTAATAAAAAAACATTTTATCCATATGTTTATATATATATATATAATATATATATATATATATATATATATATATATATATATATATATATATATATATATATATATATACATATATATATATATATATATATAATAATATTATATATTTATTTATTTATTTATTATTATTTATAAAGTTTCATGAAACGTATTTTTTCATGGTTTGGGACATCTGAACTGACTTTGTGCACACTTTCGCCCCCCCCCCAAAACACGAGCCCATCTTATTAACGAATTCTTTTCAAAGAAAATTCGTTATAAACTAGACCATAAGGGTAATTTTTGTTACGAGTTTCAACTCCCTATCATAAATCTACTCTAGGAGCTAAAAAAAACAGATTCATTCGCGACATACGAATACACACCAATACAGTCAAACGATTTGATCGAAAAACTCTCAAGAAAGTTAGATCTAAAACACTAAAAACGGTCAGTTAAGGTGAGATTTCGGTTTCGGATTTTTATTACCAACACATAGCTTCCCAATATATCTACAGTATGAGTAAGGAAAAGTAAAACACAAATTTATGCAAATTTATTAAAATGAAACCGAAATTGTTTATCTAATGATCTCTTAAAAGTAAACAATGCTCTAAAAACTATAATGATGGAATCTTCAAATATAACAATAAAATGGCGCCTCCATTTTATAACGACCATATTTAAAAATTTCAAAATACAATTACCACCCACGCTCTCTTATTAGTGTAATATTAAATTTTCATAGAAAATGGTCCTTCGAGCCGGATCTTGATTTCCTAAAAAAAATTAAATATAACAACAGTTTTATTTAAATATCTTAGAAACGATCTATTTAATATGATCTAGAATATTATTAATACAAAAAAAAACTTTCTTCTTTCGTGTAGAGATATTAATTTTTTTAAATTATTTTTTTATAAACTTAAATATTAGTTTGAGCCTACTATTGTTCTAATTTTTTTAAACGATTATTTTTAATATAAATATGATATGAATTGATGATAATCGTATTTTTGTTCATAAAACAATATGTAACACTATCCATTGTATTGAAGAATGATTTAAATTGGTAATTTTTAAATATTAGGGTATTTTCTTTTTTTTTTTAAGTTTTGATTGAAAAGGAAGTTTGGTCTAGGAAAAGTTTAATTAAAATTTATTTTATTTTTCCTTATTTTACTTTCCCCTCTCTTTTTGAAGAAAACCTAACAGTGGGTATTCAGGTAAAGAATGGAGTATTTGCACAATTTTTTCATATATAAGATCATCCTGTAAAATATTAGAATGAAAAAAACTTATACTTTTTGATGAACAGCAAAAAAACGAAAAAAAAATATTTAAACATGTTCTTTGGCGGGAAAATGGCATTGACTGCTTGAGTGACGTCTGACGTATGAATGCCGCCGTGTAGTACAACATTCACTAGAGCAACACTCTGAAGAGTTTATTCTATACCAAAACTTTTGTTGTTTACACCGAAACTCTGATTTTTGTTTTCACCGAAAACTGTGGAACCCCCTAATGTTGTTTTCACCAAAACTCGTTTATTTTTTTACGAAACTTAAATTTTTAATTTTTTGGTTAGACTAATCCAGCTTTAAGTTTTAGGATGAGATAAATGGAGTCCATCTTAAAGAAATGAAAGATAGAGAGTCTCTCCATAGATAACACCACAGATTCTTCTATGTCTCCCCACAGGTCTGTCTGGGTCTCTCAACAGACAGATCTTTCTAAGTCTCTCCACAGATCTTTCTGGGTCTTTCAAAAGAGTTTTTAGGGTGTCTCCACAGATATTTCTGGATCTCTCCAAAGATCTCTCTGGGTATCTTCACAGATATTTCTGGGTCTTTCCGCAGATCATTCTAGTTGTTTCCACATATTTGCTACCTGTGAAGAGACTCTTTGTCTTTCATATATTTAATCCAGCTTTGTTCATAAAACCGTAAGCCGCCCAAAATGTAGATTGACGTTTACAATTTTACACCAATGAAAGACTGTAAAATAAACAAATTATTTTGAAAATTTATTAAAATTATTTTTTATATAAAATTACATAATGTATACCAACATACTCATTACCTATTACATTACATCTACTACTAATTTAAACCCATTACAACCTAATATTGCTCCAGGGTAATAAAAAATTACCTAATTCTGATATTAACAACACGATACGGAATTAATATACTCATAGGGGTCAAGATATTATTCACAGTAAAATTAATACGTTGTACAGTCCTTTAGCCTACATTTATTAAGTTTTTTTTGTTCGTGATATACTAATTTTTAAAATATTACGATTTCAATAAATTAACATATTTTTGTTTTATGTCAGGGTGTTACACTTTTATTTACAATTATGTTTTTAGTGATTATATATTCTATGTTTAATTCCTAATTTATTTTTGAACATCTTCTTGTCTTTGTTTATACGTTATTCTTTAAATTATTTTTACTTTTCCTCATTTATACAGTAGGTATATAGAAAAAGTATAGTGTTTGCAAAAAAATACCGAAACGGTGATGTCATCGGAATTATCCGTTCAGGCGTTTTTAAGGCCTCCTGAGTGGTTTTCGCAAAGTTGTCTGATTGTGTGTGTGTGTCTGTTATCATCGTAGCACCCAGTGTATTTATGCTAGAGAGTGAAATTTTGTACAAAAATCAGTCTACCGTCGACTAGTTGTATTGTATTGTGTATAACATAGGAATAAGTCTTACTCAATCTCAAGTAACCTTCTTGAATACCATCCTAAATATTTATGTTAATAACATAGGAATAAGTCTTACTCAATCTCAAGTAACCTTCTTGAATACCATCCTAAATATTTATGTTAATAACATAGGAATAAGTCTTTCTCAATCTCAAGTAACCTTCTTGAATACCATCCTAAATATTTATGTTAATAACATAGGAATAAGTCTTTCTCAATCTCAAGTAACCTTCTTGAATACCCCAAATATTTATGTTAATAACATAGGAATAAGTCTTTATCAATCTCAAGTAACCTTCTTGAATACCATCCTAAATATTTATGTTAATAACATAGGAATAAGTCTTACTTAATCTCAAGTAACCTTCTTGAATACCATCCTAAATATTTATTTTAATAACATAGGAATAAGTCTTTCTTAATCTGAAGTAATCTTCTTGAATGCCATCCTAAATATTTATGTTAATAACATAGGAATAAGTCTTACTCAATCTGAAGTAATCTTTTTGAATACACCCGAAATATTTATGCAAAAAATAACATAGGAATCGGTACAATGGACCTACATACGAGGTCTAAGTACCTAGGAAATTATTTCCTCCGGAATTTAAATTAAAAAAAAAAACTAGGAATCGGAGGTTGAGGGTTCAAATCCAATCGGGGGAGGACCTTATATAAGTTTATTATTACTTGTACTGTTCTCTAGGGAGGTCTTGAATTCAAGAACGGCACAACCAGCCTAGGTTCTCGTAGTTTCCTTAGTCAGTTACGAAAATGCAGGTTGGATTTCATCCGAGATAAGTCTAAATTCACGTTTCCGTTGTCTGCAGCTTATATGAAGACGAAGTTTTGAAGGACAGGGAAGGGTTGGAAAGATGCCGAACCTTGGACCAACAATGTGAAAGTAAAGACCTGGATTCATCAGTGTCAGTTGTCCCGCGATCAGCGTAAGTGATTATAAATGCTGCGTTCTGTTTAGAAAGACGCCTCCTAGTGATATGCAGAAATTTGAGTTTTAGGTCAGGGCTGTTGGAATAGGCATTTGAACATTACTTTGGGGTTGATACCGGCGTTTCTCCCCCGTCGGGCTGTACAGGACTGCAAAGAGCAGTAAGTATGGTTGTAGTGTGTGCATAAACTCCAGAAGTCATCTGTAGAGTGCATCATTCGAAAGAGTGAAAACGTTAAATTGCCCTACGGGTCATACATAGAAATAAGTCTTACTCTATCTCAAGTTATCTTCTTAATACTGTTTTAAGTCATTATATAATGATATTCTTTGTATCCATTTCCTACGATTTTGTTTTAATACCTTGCCTATTAATACCAATAAAAAAGTTTAATAAAACCCAAATTGATGTTAACACATTGTTTAAAGTAAAGAAGGCGCCTTTAAAATATCCGGTATGGTAAAAGAAAAGTTAGATTTCCTTTTTTTAGTTAAGGTTTTGGTGTAGTCTTAGTGTTAATTACAGACTCTACTCGGGGAGTGAATTTCCTCAAAGTGGTAGGAGGTATGTTTAGGCCACACGTGTTTTTCCAACCCTTCAAGGCAAGGTTTTTCTCTTAGCCCAAAGTCTAAGGTCCGGTGTTTTCTTAGAGCTTTCATTAGTCATTCCAGGGGTAGAATGACTCCCCCTTTTTTCTTAATGTGTACACACACAAGCACACTCTTTTTTTAAAAAAAGAACAAAAGAAAATTAAACACTTATATATATCTTGGTTAAAGGTAACATTATCTGTTTAATTAAGTTTAAAATAAAGAAAATCACAACTGTGTATAAATCCCTACAAGTTTTACAAAACAAATAATTAATAACTAATTGAATAATTTGGATTATAGAGGGATATATATAACTCATTAAGTACCAAAACTTAATGAAGTATAGATATAAGTAGAGAAAACTGACCAAGGGAAATGTATGGGCTTCTAACACATCTTCAATTTCATGATAAAGACAAACTAACACTGTAATACTTTAATCTTACAACCTTAGATCAATATAAAGGTCCCTCTCTTCTCCAGGGGTTTGCCTGCCTTTCTCGGGTTTAAGACCTAAATAACTTTTCTACATTAATGTATGCTTGTGGTCATTAGAGTGAAATTAAAAATAAGATGGAACAGGGTTTTCCAATCTTTAGCCTCGTAGAGTGGGTTTTGTGATAACCAAAATCTGTTTTCATCTCTAAGTCAGACGGTTAGAGTAGTATCACTTGCACCAGTGCAAAAATAAGACTTAAATCGTGGTTATTATAGTATAACACTCTGTTGACAGCCTGGGAATATAATGCCGGGGAGCCAATAACGTTAGTACTGGATGTTAAACCACGTCTTCAATTTTATATCAGATCTACTTCATTAGTTCCTTAACACTATTTTCCCATGCTGTCAACTATTATAACTTGTGTGCAATACTTTATGTCAAGAAAAAGAAGGCATGTATCCCGACAATAATAGTGTTGGAAAAATGAGACTTGTATCGTGGTGCACTAGTGCCAGGGATAAGAAGACTTCTAATATAGGACACTAGTGCCACAAAAAAAAGGAGACTTATCATAGCCTCTAGTCCCAGGAAAGAGGACACTTGTATTATGGACACTAGTGCAGGAAAAAAGAAGACTTGCAGCATAGACAGTAGTGCCAGGAAAAAGGAAACTTGCAGCATAGACAGTAGTCCCAGGAAAAAGGACACTTGTATCATAGACTCTAGTACAAGGAAAAACAGACTTTGACATGGACACTAGTGCCAGGAAAAAGGAGATTTCTATCGTGGATACTTGTGCCAAAAAAGGACACTTGTATCATGGACACTAGTACCAGGAAAAAGGAAACTTCTATCATGGCTACTAGTCCAGGAAATAGAAGATTTATATCATGAACACTAGTGTCAAGAAAAAGGACACTTGTATCATAGACTCTCGTACAGGAAAAAGAGACTTGTGACATGGACACTAGTGCCAGGAAAAAGAAGATTTCTATCATGGATACTTGTGCCAAAAAAAAAAAAACACTTGTAATCATGGACACTAGTACCAGGAAAAAAGAGGTAATATGACACTTGTATCATGGACACTAGTACCAGGAAAAAGGAGACCTGTATCATGGACACTAGTGCCAGGAAAATAGAGACTTGTATTATGGACCCTAGTGCCAGGAAAAAAAAGATTTCTATCATAGGCACTAGTGACAAAAAAAGAGACTTTTATCATAGACACTAGTGCCAGACAAAAGGAGATTTGTTTCATGGACACTAGTGTAAGGATATAAGAGACGGTGACCAAACGCAGACCCCCTGGCTACGATGTAGCACAAGGGGCCGAGGCACGAAGCACCGAGTTTAATATCGCTCACCTACTACTGCATGTATTAGGAAAATATTTTGTTCACCCTTAAAATTCGATTCATTATAATTATCCGTTATGGCATTTTCATGACGTTCTGAAAGCGGTTATGGATAACCATTTTATTCAGAGGTCAGGCGTAGCGAAACCGAAGCAATACGAACTTAAGCTTTAGATAATTATGACATTATGAGGATGAACAATGCGTGTCTGAAGTTATACCGAGGTATTTTTTTCTTAGTGTTTCTTAGTTAAATCCAGTACTCTCTATAATGAAAACTTCTCAAATATTTGAAATATCTTTTTTTCAAAAACAATTTCACAATGTTTTAATTAAAGTCCGAGTAATTTATTAATTTTAATATTTCATCTCATCCTGTGGTCACTTAGTATTATTAAGAGTGTTAATAGAATGGACCCTACTGACTTGCCCTGTGGAATTCCTTAATATGAAAGTGAGGTTTTTCTTGAAATCTAAATCCACCCCAACTCGTCTTTGTCTTCAAGTTATTAGGATCTTCTTTTTCTTTTAAGGTCATGTGGTATTAATCCTTTAGAAAATACAACAAGGCGAGAAATAAGTTTGTTTTATACGACGTATGTGGAACAAACTTATTTCTCGGTTTGATCAACTAAGATGTGAAACTTTAGGTTTTGGTTTAAAAAATTTAAATAAATTGAAAATAATTTAATTTCAACTAGGCAAAAAAAGGTAAAAATTATTATACCCCTAAATGTATATCTGCCTCCGTGGCCGCGATCGTATAGGCACTCGATTTCGGCACCAGAGGTCCGGGGTTCGCAGCCCGGGCTATGCCTAAGATTTTATGAATAGTATTTGTATTAAAAAAAGATATTGCCAACTTTAATTAATTCTTAGACTGTAGTAGATGCAACCCACCTGAGGTGGTTCCCGCATGGTGAATACTCTGATGGGCCGAAAGGCCTTAAATCGGGCTTTTTTCTTTTTTTAAATGTAGTAAATAAATTTCGAATAACTGTATTACACGGTGATATGTTGCCATCAATTTGAGGTTTATCATGCATATAGCAATGTATAAGAGCCAATGTTCTTCTTATTATCAGCATTAGTTCAATTTTAGCGAATTTTTAAAGAAAAAAAATGAGCTTATGAAATAAGCGTCATGGAGAGGGGAAAAGGGAGGAGATTGATTTTTTGAAAGGAGGGTCTCCTGATCAAATATATATACTGTTAAGGTTTACCACTCACACACACACACAAATATATATATATATATATAATATATATATATTATATATATATAATATATAATATATATTATATATTTATAATATATATATATATATGAGTCCCTCTCTGTCAGACGAAGAACATAGTTCGAAACGTTACAAATTTTATGTAAGTATTTCCTTAGTGTTTCCTATCTTAAATTCCTTATATTTAGTATAATATATATATATATATATATATATATATATATATATATATATATATATATATATATATATATATATATATATATATATATACACATATATATACGAGATTTTACGTCCTAGATGTTTCTAAGGGACACAAAAATTCGAACGCTTTACTTGATCGAATGTAAATTTGGTACAAAAATTAATCTGGTTAATGTCCCGAACTCTATTCTTTAATGAAATATGTGTGACGTTATGGACCTACAAAAATGACCCCGCAAACATTTAAAAAAAATCACAAATCTTCATATAGTGTTAAGGTTGGCTGCAATTTTGTACACATATACTACTACGTGTGGTTTCACAAACATACGTAGTTTTCATTGAAGTATTAGTCTTATGAGCGTAGCGAATGCCATGCAATGAGGAAAATTTCACAGGTATGACGTATCCGATTTTTTTAAATTTTGATTTGGTTTGAATAGTAACAAGTAAGAAAAAAATAATTTGACTGGTTTCGATTGAATTAAAAATATATACAGTGTGTCCCCGGATGGGGTTGCCTATACGTGTAAATGACAAAAAAAATCATTTTTCGAAAAAAAAGTAATTCTTGATAATATCTTCTGCATGTTTTTAAACTAAGATTTTTCATACTTTTATTTTTTTATTTTTAACGGTAGACTCAAAACTGCAATTTTTGAAAAATGGACGGAGAGTAAAGTAGGCTTAATTTTGAATTTTCGAAAATAAGTATTCTCCATAGAATTGTTTAAACTGTCCCCCGGAGACAATTTTTTCATTTAAAAAATTTAAAATAAAAATTTTCAAAATTCACCCATTTTACCCTATCACCCAATTTTGGAAAAATTATTGTTCTTCAATCTGGATAATAATACATCATTTAAAGGTTTTGACTAGTGGAACAAAATGGTAGTATTGTAAACTTCGATTTAAGTAACACTAAATGAGAATTTAAAAAAAACGGGAAAACGTTAATTTTACTTAACTAAAAAAAAGCTGTCAAAAATAATGAAAACAATTACAAAATAAAAGTTTTTTTCCTGTTTTAATTAAAATATCTCAATTAGTGTTACTGAAATTGAAGTTTACAATACTACCAATTTTGTTTCCACTAGTCAAAACCTTTAAAACGATGTACATTTATCCAACTGATGGACAACTTTTAATTTTTCCAAAATTGGGGTAAAATGGGTGAATTTTGAAAAATTTTTATTTTAAAATGGAAAAGTTGTTTCAGGGGGACAATTAAACAATTTATAAAGAATACTTTTTTTCGAAAAGTCAAAATTAGCCTACTTTACTCTTCGTTCGTTTTTCAAAAATTACAGTGTTTGAGTCTATTGTTAGAAATAAAATATGAAATATCTAGTTTAAAAACACGCAGGAGCTTTTTTATTAAGAATGACTTTTTATCGAAAAATGAAATTTTTGTCATTTACACGTATAGGCAACCCTATCAAGGACACACTGTATACAAAGGGAACTCAGCGCTTTTTTTCATATATTATAATACTCGAACTATAAAATCATTCCCCTATTTTGTGCTTCATTTTATCCTAAGTGTTATCATAAGATAGTCCTTAGTCACTGCTTCATATAGCTTCAGTCTCAAGTAGGGAGCAGTTCAGTAAGCTTTTCATTAACCCCCACTCTTCTTAATATTTCTGAGACAAAACATATCGATCTGTATCTGCTAGGAAACCTTAAAATATGGTTTTATAAAAGAATGTCTTTAAAAGATGAGACAGCGATATGATGGTACATCTTTCTATAAAGATGCTGTGAAAAAATGACGTCACCAATGTACTGTTATGGTACCATAATACCCATTGATTGAGTTGAGATCAAAATAAATAATTGATTTTCGGTTCCCGCACTTCTTTCGTTTTTTTACTTTCCTCATTATTACCGTAGGTATATAGGAAAAGTATTGTGTTTGCAAAAAAATCAGAAACCGGGATAAAATCAGAAATATCCGTTTCAGTCGTTTAAGGCATCATGAGTGGTTTTCGCAAAGTTGTCTGTCTGTATGTGTGTGGCGTGTGTGTTATCATCGAAGCTCCTAGTGAATTATGCTAGAGAGTTGAAATTTTGTAAAATTCAGTCAACCGCTGTAGTTGTGCTATTCGGAAAATCATTTTTTATGACGTCACTAACCCGCAATAATGACTCAGCAAAAAATTTCGAAAATTTAAAAACGTGGAAAAATGATGCGATCGGATTGAGATGTGGCACGCATGTGACTATGTATAAGACTAACATATGTGCAAAGTTTCATCTCATAGTTTTATCAGCATTAGTTCAATTTTTATTAAATGACTTGTGCATGTTTTAAAAGAAAATGGTAAATGGTCTAATTGAATTGAAATTTGGTACAAATGTATATTACTACCTAATAAATTATTACAATAAGTCATCATAATTTTTTTGGATTAAAAAATTAAGGATCATGAGCGTGGTCAGTGCTGTATGGGTTAACCGCCGAGATGATACGGATGCATTTACTATCAAAAGACGAGCGAAGCGAGTCAAAAGGGTGTTGCAGTATAAAATTTGGCGAACATTATTTCTGAGGACGAGCGAAGCGAGTCCGAAGCAGGGAGGATGAGCGTAGCGAATCCGATGTAAAGAGGAAAAGTTCCGAGGTACCCGTACCCGATTTTTTGAAGTTGTACTTTAAACGTTCCTCTGTATAAGTTTGTTAATTTTGTTCAATATTTTTTTTGAGGTAGTACGTAATTGAGCACTTTATTGGACCGTTTTTAGGATGAGAAGACAATCATTATTGTTATAGGAGGTTATTTAGTACTTTTCACCTCCGAGGACAATAATGAATGTAAAAAAACTCTAGGACGTAAAAGTAATTCATATATTGCCGCCATTACTGTAATGTAGCGTGTTCAAAAAACAATCTGTGTAAAACCTTCATGAGGTTTCTTTAAAAACGGTCATTTTGTTTCTGTTTTGTTCGTATACTAATTTTTTTTTCGTTTTTAAAAGGTGTTCTAATTGACAATTTTTGTGTGTTTATTTGTAAAGCTTTTACATTTTTTAGTAAAAGTGTGAAGCTATGGATGAATTTAATAACGACGATAATATGGAGTTAATTGGACGTTTTTTTTCAATTAAGTATATAAGCGCAGTTTATCTAATGAGTGTTACCTCAAAAAAATAGTGTATGCCATCCGGCCGAGAATGTCTTTATGTCTTGGCAATTTTTCCCGTCTCGCTTCGCTCTCGGTAAATCTAATTGCCGTGACATAAAGACACACTTCTCAGCCTTATGGCATAAATAACTATTATTGATTTGACGAAGGCGATCATGTTCCTTTTTCGTGTCTTAAAATTCAACCAATAGGGACCCCTCAAGTATATCTCTATGTATGGCCATACTTGGTATTCTAATTATTCCCTCAGTTTTATTTTCGCTTAATGCAGATACCAATTTGCTTGTAAGCGATTAAAGCGCTATCTCGTATATTTGTCGTGGACTGTGTGAGCATTTAGACCGTGAGATCCTCACAAGTTATCATTATTTCTTTACCCACCGTTTATTACATCAAAAATTAACCAATTTTTATTATCCTTTTGCTTCCAAGCTATAAAGAACTTACTTTCTATTGGAAATTCGCTAATAACAAGCTAAATCTTCTAAGCTATAATAAAACGGACATCAGAAACTTTAATAAACTGCGTTAGATTCCACGGTTATTTCCATAAATATTTAGATCTTTCGGTGGTGACGGCGTCAATGTAGATTAAGAATCCGACGGTTCCACTGTGTGAGACATCTACAGGTATGTAGGACATTATATCTAAAAACACATTGGTACACACAACCGGTGTGTACCAATGTGTAATGCTTGTAATGCTCTACAAGACAACCGGTCTTGTAGAGCATTGTATCCATGATGTCCTGCTTACATGAAGATGCCTCACACAGTGGAAGCGAAACGTTAGATTTATAACGGATGATTTAGGGGAAATCCCGGGTTCGGATTTTTAGTGCAAACACATTTCTTTTCCTATTAATGAGGTATAGTATACATAAGCCGTATAATGAGGTATTAATGAGGAATAGATACATAAGCCGTTATAATGAGGTATTATGGAGAATAGTATACATAAGCCGTTATTAATGAGGTATTAATGAGGAATATATACATAAGTTATAATGAGGTATTAATGAGGAATAGTATACATATAATGTTATAATGAGGTATTAATGAGAATAGAATACATATAATGTTATAATAGGTATAATGAGGAATAGTAAACATAAACTGTTATACACTAATATTAAAAAAAATCATTTGTACCAATAGTCCGTTTTCCATCCCTGCGACACAATATCTTATTGAATACTCCACCACAATTATCTTATTCAACACTCCGCCACATTAAATTATTGAATACTCCGCCACAATTATCTATTGGATACTCCACCACAATTATCGTGTTCTATACTTCGCCACAATTATCTTATTACATATTTCACCACAATTGTCTTATTCCTCATTTTACCATAATTTTCTTATTCCATATTTCACCAAAATTTCTATTCCATATTCACCAAAATTTTCTTATTCCATATTTCACCACAATTTTCTTATTTTCATATCTCACCACAATTTCTGATTCCATATTCCGCCATAATTTTCATATGCAATTCTATAACGTAAGAGTTGAAGCATTGAAAACCAATACAAAGAAAAACCTTTAAGAAATGTAATAAAGCAACGCGGTCACCAAGCATTAAAAGTCATCTAGAAAACACGTCATTAAACTGAAAAAAAAACAATTCTATATAACAATAATTACAACTAAAAACCCAAAAACAAACACTAACTGATGGGTAGGTCTGAATAAACACTAAAATTAAAACACATGCGATCTAAGCATTAGAAGAATTAATAATAGTTTCAATTGTTATGCATAGAGTGAACTTGGCGCAGTCGGTTATTAATATAGAAATTTATTGATGCATATTTTTATTTTTTATGAAATTTTAGTAATGCATGAGGATGATTTATTTTAATAATGTGTCATTAAATAGTGCATAGGCATTATATCTACGGGGCTCGTTAAGTCTTATTATGATAGGTTAGTTAACTGTTTATTAACTAAGTATTTGTACTCTGATAATATGGCAGAGTGTTTTATATATATATATATATATATATATATATATATATATATATATATATATATATATATATATATATATATATATAACGATCTTCTAATTTCGTAAGTCAAGGCCCGTCGCAAGTCCGTGAGTCAGAGTGTATATATATATATATATATATATATATATATATATATATATATATATATATATATATATATATATATATATATATATAACGATCTTCTTATTTTGTAAATCAAGGCCCGGTCGCAAGTTCGTGGGTCAGAGTATATATATATATATATATATATATATATATATATATATATATATATATATATATATATATAACGATCTTCTTATTTCGTAAGTCAAGGCCCGGTCGCAAGTCCGTGGGTCAGAGTGTAACTTTTGGTCGTCTACAGCTTGACACGTACCATTAAGTAGTCACCGCACAGCCATTCTCTTACCGATTTCAAGCATCGGAAAGATGATCATTGCCACATCGTCCCGTGTTCCTTTTTCTACGTGTTTATGCATAAAGATATATATACTAGAGGGGGCATAACCTATCTTAATACATTGAGAGGACTGAAACATTTTTAGTGGGGTTGAAACCTCCTCCAAGAGGGATTTAAAGTTATAATTAATCAATTGTTTTCGGCTTCCGAAGATTGTTTGTGTTGTGATTTGTATTTTAAACATTCTGCTATATAATTTACTGTTTTTTTTGTTTTGTTTATTTGATAAATGATAATCGAATGTGGTCAGGTTACTTTTTCGATGAATAGTTTCGATCAGGTTTTTGTCTTTATGAATAGTTTTATATGATCGCCGTGCGACTTATGTTGTTTTCTTATGTATTATGTGACCTGACTCAATGAGTCCTACTGTTTTTCTTCGAGTATATATGTGTATATATGAGTTTTTTTCACCACCTGTTGTTACTCTTCGCTCTTCAATTATCTTTAATCTTTGTTTTTGTCATCTTTAATCTTTCGTATGTGTCTACGTCCTACTCTCTATCGTCAGCAGAAGCAAACATTTTTTAAAGGTTGTAAAATATTTCATAGGCGATAAATGTTGTAAGGTGATAAAATGTTATAAAACGAGTCAAAATCAAATGACTAAACCAAAATTATGGCTCTTTAAAGAACAGCGAATTTCTTTAAAAATATTGGCTTTTGAGCATTTTTTTGGCCACTTAACAAATGTCATAACTTTAATTGTAGTTGTCCGATTTTGGCGAAAACACTCTCTTTATGGAAAATTTTATCAGCTTTAACAAATTAACTTTTTCATGCTTTGTACACAACCTACTAGGAAACCACTTATAGCAAGAAAAACTGCATTTGTGCGATTTACTTATATTTTGAGCGAGTGCATTCATATAAGTCTGCCTCCGTGGCCGTGATCGTAAAGGCGTTAGATTTCGGCACCGGAGGTCCGGGGTTCGCAACCCGGGCTATGCTCAAAGATTTTATGAATAGTATTTGTATTAAAAAAAATTTCGCCAACTTTAATTAATTCGTTAGAGTGTAGTAGATGCAACCCACCTGAGGTAGTTCCCGCAGGATTAATACCCTGATGGTCCGAAAGGCCCTAAAACGGGCATTATTTATTTATTCATATAAAGTGCTCCACTACAAGGATAGGTAGACTATGCTTTCCTTTATAATTTAAGGTATATTTTCAGAACAAATCTGTATTGAAGTTGTACAAAATGAGTCACCTTTTAAAGCCAGGCTCTTGGAGTACAAGGTCTGTATAATCACTGGTTGTACTGAGTAAACCAGTATTTTCTTAAATAAAATTGCTCATTTCGCATATAGAAAAATAATATTAGAGAGAAAGAAGGAATATAAAAAAAAATATTTAAAGACTACAGCATTTGAACCGAAATCATAAACAGGTGAAAATGCACAGGTGACTTTGCAATACATGCACTAATTAAAATCATAAATTTTAAATATATTAATCTTTGTAACTAAATAAAAAGCACATTATTTATTAAAAAATATAAATTACATAATTAAAGAAAAGTCAACGAAATAAATAAAATTATGTTTTTACTTAAAAGCAAAAAGATGTAAATTTGTACAAAAACCTTTTGAAAATTAGTTATCATTATTAATAATTTGAAAAGGCAATAAATATTCAACAAATATCTAAAAATAAATTTTGATATGTAAGAAGAATAAATAAGAGTTTCTTTTAAAACAAAATTATTAGAGTCACAACGCTCTCAATAATTCATTAATTATGTTTAAAAATAGATCTAATAATCCCTTGCTCAGTGTTGCCACCCTATTTTTTTGATATTTTATAATTAGTCTCTTCTATGCCTTATAGATTGTTTATTAGTTTCAAAAAGGTTTTTTTTTTATTTTTAAAAAATTAGAACAGATGTTTTTGATTTTATTTTATTACTTGTTTTCTTGTGTTTTAAGAGCCAAAAATATAAAAATTATATAAAGTTATTATAAGACGTCGGTTTAGGTTTAAAATAAATATGTTGGAGTGAAGAAAGAAATTAAATTGAAATGTTTACGATAGTATGAGTGAGATGAGTGGTGATAAATGAACAGAAAGGAATATGAACCAGTTGTTTATAAAGAGAAAAATAGATAAGGGAATAGGAGTATAAAATAGAAGGTAAATACTGATAAATATAGATCAAATGACTGATAGACGACATATAAACAAGAGGTGAAAACAATGATTAAGATTAGCAAAAAGAAGTTTTGGACAATAAGTGACAAAACAAATCAAGCTCATCTTCAGATAGTAAAATACATCCGTTTCAATCTCAGTCGTCACCTATCCAGCCACTGATCACGCTCGATGCTGCTTAACTTTTATGTTTCCAACAAAAATCATGGATATACACTTGTCGTATTGCAAAAAAACTTATTTATGAGATAAATTATACTACAAGTATATCCATGATGCTTATTGGATCATAAAAGATAAGCAGCATCGAGTATGATCAGTCTCTGGATGGGTGATCGCTGAGATTGAAACGAAGCGAAGATGAGCGAGGACGAACTGAGGACGAGCGAAGCAAGTCTGAATAGACAAGAGCCCAGGAATAGACAAAGAGCCCAGGGGTGTTTTGTTAATAAAAAGTGTAATGGCTGGAACCGGTCTCAATTTTTCGTAAATACCTTCCTGAACAAGGATCTGCAATTCTGCCGACTCGTATCGGATGGGTGTCCCAGGCAGAACGCATTTTACATGTCAAATTTACCACCGAAGTTAATAAAAAGTGTAATGGCTGGAAACGGGTTTAATTTTTCGTAAATACCTTCCTGAACAAGGATCTGCAATTCTGTCGACTCGTATCGGATGGGCGTCCCAGGCAGAACGCACTTTACAGGTCAAATTTACCACCCAAGTTAACAAACAGTGTAATGGCTGGAACCGGTCTCAATTTTTGTAAATACCTTCCTGAACAAGGTTCTGCAATTCTGCGACTCGTATCGGATGGGTGTCCCAGGCAAAACCTTTGACCCCTAAAGTGCGTTCTGCCTGGAACTCCCATCCGATACGAGTCGGCAGAATTGCAGATCCTTGTTCAGGAAGGTATTTAGGAAAAATTGAGACCGGTTCCAGCCATTACACTTTTATTAACAAACACCCCTGGGCTCTTGGTCTCAGAAGTAGGGAAGATGAGTGTAGCGTATCCGATCCGAAGTGATGAGGAAAAGTTGCGAGGTACCCCGTACCCCATTTTTTATTTATAAAGATTAGGGACCTTATACTCATCGCTCATACTCATCGCTCATACTCAGCACGATCAATTCTACTTAACATTAGTGATACAACAATAACCGTAGAAATAATTGACGAAATGAAAGACTTATTTATTACATAAAGGAATACAACCTTTTCTAAATTCAGTTTCAAAATTGGAAAAGGGTGTATTTTTTTAGCTACTTCTTATCATAAAAATAACGCTTATGAGTTTGTTCGGATGACGAATGTTAACGGGGGAGGGGGGGGGTCGATTTGGTTTGGATCCTGATACTAAAAAAATTACGAACGTATACAATTTTTATACATATATATATATATATATATATATATATTATATATATATATATATATATATATATATATATATATGCGTGTGTGTGTGTGTGTTAGTATGTAAGAACGAGATTTTTGTTCTTAGATGTTTCTATGGGAAACGATAACTTTTTGAACACTTTCTCGGATTGAAATGGAACTTGGCACCAAAAACAACCCTATTTTTTATAAAATATGTGTGACTCCATTAACCCCTCATAAAAATTTTAAAAATTTCAAGTGTTAGATGGGCAAACATTTTTTAAACTTGTACTTTTAAACTTATTATGAATAATTAACTAAGTGAAGAAGTTACATTTAATTATTAGCATCACTTTCGGTTCTATTGATTGACATATATAACATAATGTAAACAAATCATGTTTTTGATAATTACATTTGAAAATTCGCTTATGTTGTGACAGCATGCGACTTATATAAACAAGTAATAGGACGAATTGATGTAGGACAACAACCATCTGGTCGCGAAGCGTCCACAGAGAGGCGCAGAGCCGCGAAGCGTCCAGAGAGGCGCAGAGCCGCGAAGCGGCCAAAAGGCCGATAGCCTCTTGTTTTTAATCTTGCCTACCGATGTTTAACATATCCTTTCTTTAACTTGTTATACATTTAAAGATATATCTACAAAAAAAACTTCCATGAACAATAAAACCCTTCGTGCTATATCAATACGAAAATATCGATATTTTTATATAAAAGTAACCAAGAAAAAAAAGAAACAAGAAGCAAAAGAAAGAATATAAAGGTCGTGATAACAGAGAAAAAAAACAATCGAACATTTTTATAAAAAGATGTACCACAAGGGTATTTCTTTTGTTCGTACTTATTCATTTATTATTTCATTTTTAACATTTTAAATACCTTTTATTTGTGTTTTTTTTTGTTTCTTTCAAGGTACAAAAATGAACATTTTAACAGTGAATATTTAAAAAGATTAATACTAAGTACAAAAAAGGGTACTAACGTTAAGAAAATGAAGAAGAAACAATAGTTGGTTTTTAATTATTTAAAATGTACACATAAGTGATCCCTTTTTCAGATCAAAAGGAGAAAGAGATAAAATATAAATTTTACTGGGTGCACGATTTTTCATAAAATGTTTAGAAATGCTGCAAGAAATCGTGAAGATATGCGATTTTCATCGGGATTTGTCAAGTTTTTTTTAAAATTTTAATGTAATGTCGTATACCTAATATTCTACGTTAAGTTTAAAAAATGACTAGTTAGTTCTTCTCATTTATATATTATATAGGAAAGTATTTGTGTTGGCAGAAAAATCCTAAACCGGGATGTCACTGGCATTATCCGTTTCAGGTGTTTTTTAGGGCTTCTTTTAAGGCTAAGTGGTTATCACGAAGTTGTTTGTCTGTATGTGTGACTGTGAGGAGTCACCCGTGGTGTAGTGGTTAAGGTACGTGGCCAAATACACAGAATGAATGGACTTTAAACTTCCGAGTTTATTTAGTCATGGGTTCAATCCCAGCACGGGCCTCTGGGATTTTTATGAGAGGGATAAAAATTCTGCGTACCACGTCTTTCAGAAGGGACGTAAAGCGGGTGGTCTCGAGCCTGTACTTCTTTTAAGGCTAAGTGGTTTTCACAAAGTTGTCTGTCTGTTTGTGTGAGTGTGTATAGAGTTGAAACTATGTATATAGGTGTAGTTGTGCCATGCGGAAAATATTTTTATGACGTCATTAACCCGCGAAAACGTCTAAAACCCATTAAAAAGGCGGAAAAATATTGGGATCAATTTGAGATTTGGCGCACATTTAGCCAGGTATTAAACTTTTACGATAGATGTATTAGATTTTTTCGAAATTTTTGTTGATTCGTTATTGCAGGTTAATGACGTCATAAATATTTTTTTCCGAATAGCACAAGTACAGCGATGGACTGATTTTTTACAATGTTTCAAATCTCTAGTATAAATAAACTTGGAGCTACGATGATAATAGACACACAAACACACATACAGACAGACAACTTTGTAAAAACCACTCAGGAGGCATTTAAAACACCTGAAACGGATAATTCCGGTACATCCCGGTATCGATTTTTTTTTTTTTTTGAAAATACAATACTTTTCCAATAAACCTACAGTATAAATGAGGAAAAGTTAAAATATAAATTAAAGAAGATATAAATTTATAACAAAAATAAAGCAATTCTTTCATTACTTTTTATAAGACGGATTTTTAAGAATAAACAACCTATAAATCAAACAAACAAATCTGGAGTGTAAATCTGGAAGAATTTAATCTTTACAATTTTCTCGAATTAATGTCATAATATACGGAGTATTTTTAACTTAGATGTGACGAAATTATATTTTGAGGTCTTATTAAATGGATTTCGAACTCAAGGGTAATAAATATGACTGTGAAATCGTTACGATATTCACAGACAAGATGTAGTATTATTATTTGCGAAATTATTACTGTTTTTATTTCTCTGAAAATTCTTGGAAAACGATTTGAAATAGGAATAATTTGTAATAATAAATTAGGATGTTTATTTCTTTTAATTTTTCACTATTTTTTTTCGGTGACAGATAATATAT
Organism: Microvelia longipes; assembly: GCA_018340805.1. Lineage (NCBI taxonomy): Eukaryota > Metazoa > Arthropoda > Insecta > Hemiptera > Veliidae > Microvelia > Microvelia longipes. The sequence goes on along the minus strand of JACMZG010000041.1, from coordinate 66,013 downwards.
TTTGCAAGAATATTAACTGTTATAGTCTTTTTGTAATAGCGTAATTATTAGCCATTACATTATTTACAATTCTATATTGTAAATATAGAAATATTGAATACGTCGGTGAATTATATATAATATATTATATTATATTATATATATATATATATATATATATATATATATATATATATAATATATATATATATATATATATATATATTATATATATATATATATATATATATATATATATATATATATATATATATATACGTATAAGTAAGCGGACTAAAGCTCCCCATGATTTTTACCTACAAGCATTTTTAATTTTTTCTGAGCTATTATCGTGGGTTAATGACGTCATAATATTTTATAAATGATGGGGTTCTGTGCTCTTATTAGGTATATGGGAAATTATTGTTTTAGCGATGAACGTCTTTTACCAAGATTACCATGTATTTATATATAACTACCGATTTTTGCAAAACATGAATAATTGACACGATATAATTGTGCGAGAGACACCTAGGAAATGTAACAAGCAAAATGCAATGCTACATGTGGGAACTGTTCCATCATTCGACATTATTCATCATCGATGGCTCGACATAATGTCATGTCCCACTCTGTTTCGTTACGTCTAACTTATCAGGGCGCCGAATGAGCCTGAACTCACTTTGAACTTCAATTAAAATTCTGAAGAATATAATTTGAAGTATTTACCAGAGACGAGCGTTGGTCTCTTACCGCCATCATGATTGGCAAGAAAAACATCTATCATTTGATACTACCGAGTTAAGCAATACGTAACGAATAATGAGTTAGGCGTTACGAAACAGAGTGGGACATGACATTATGTCGAGCCATTAATGATGACGAATGTTTAATGATGCAACAGTTCCCAGATGTAGCATTACATTTTGCTTGGTGTCTCGCGCACAATTAGTGTTTACCATGAACTATCTGTATCAGAAGTGTTTTAAAAACAACTGAGTATTTTAACCAATTTATTTATTTGCATTTGTAAATAAGTGAGCGTTATATCCCAACGTTATATTCCCAAAGCACACCCATCCACATATTGATCTTATTTAAGGCTCCCTAACACTAGTGATAAAAATAGTGAATATACTGTACGTATTAAGATGAAACAATGTGTACTTTTATATTTTTAAAAGGATTTTTATCAATCCTATAATTATCATCCAGAGTGGCACTGATGATGGCCGAGTAGATTCCTCTATACTTGGCCTGAAAAGTCACAATCAACACCATCTTTATCTAAATCAAGTCTTTTCACAAATTATAAAAAATCTAAAATTTATTGTTAGTAGATTTATTGTCTAGTTAAAATTAAAGTCTGGATTTATTGTTTATAAATTCAGGGAGTTATTTTTATAGTATATAACCACCCAGACTTGATGATGACCGAATTAATTAAGTGTTGCTCTATTGTTTATAAATTCATGCAGCGATTTTTATAATACATAACCACCCAGAATTGATGATGACCGAATTAATTTAAGTGTTGCTCTATTGTTTAAAATTCATGCAGCGATTTTATAATACATAACCACCCAGAATTGATGATGACCGAATTAATTTAAGCGTTGCTCTATTGTTTATAATTTCTTGGAGCGAGTTTTATTGTATAAAACAATTCAGAATTGATGATGACCGAATTAATTTAAATGTTGCTCTATTGTTTATAAATTCAGGGATCGATTTTATAGTATATAAGTATCCAGCATGAACAAAGACCGAGTTAATTTAAGTCTGGTTTTATTGTTTGTAAATTCAGAAGAGAAATTTACATCTGTATATATCTATAAACAATATACGACTTATATATTATTTGTTTATAAAATCTATAAATTCAGAAGCTATATATATATATATATATATATATATATATATATATATATAATATAATATATATATATATATATATTATATATACACATACATACATATGTATATGTGTGTGTGTGTGCGTGTGTTACTTTTTATACTTTACTGCATGCATTCTATACTTGGCCTGAAAAGTCACAATCAACACCATCTATATCAATCAAGCCATTTCACCATTTTTGCAAATCTAAAATTTATCCTTACCGTTTATTTTTAAATCTTCATTTCATGAATAGTTCTTATTTAGCTTTATAAATAATTATGAATTTCATGAGCACAGTGTAATCTTTTTAATATGATAATACGTTTTATGAATGACTTAAAAATTTTTTTATTGTTTATTTGCGAATGAAAATGACGTCATATAGTTTTAACAAAAGCAATACACAAAAAAATTAAAAGACGGAAAAATATTTAAAAAATTGAATACAAATAGTTATTATGCCAGCTGATTTTATTATTTGTGTAATATAAGTGCAATAATGTAAGAAATGAATAAAAAAATGTTTTTACTTATGTCAGCTGTTTTTTTTTATTTAAAATTAAGAAAAATGTTTATTCATGTCAGCTGTTTTTGTTTACATAAAGCAAAAAAAGCGCGAATACGTGATAATGAATTGTTTATATGAATCAGCTGTTTTGTTTATCAGCTGTTTTTCTTTCGTATTAAGCCATATGATTTTGTGTTTACATTGATAAGATGTGAAAAAAGGGGGGGAGGATTGTTTGAGGTTTTCTATATAGACCGGTACGAACACCGTTGCGTCAGTTGCAATACTAAATTAAAGTGGAGGGGAGAGCTAAGTGTTAAGTGTGGGAGAATTCCCCCTCTACGGGGGGCTACGTCCCCGTGGGTTTGCCACAGGAGTCTGCGAGCTTTTTTTAAAAAAATTCCCCTACCAACTCTTATTGTAAGTTTGAGAATACTTTCTTTCCCTACCTAGCCAAGAATTCTCCGCCTTAATTACTTGGAGGGAGGGTCGCATAATTCAAGAAGCTAAGGGTGGATTCTAGTTTCGTACCCCTCCTTTGTTTTAAAATTTCCTCGCAAAAATAAAATATGAAGCATTATCTGTTTTAGTTCTAATTTCACTCTTTGTGACTTAATATACTTTTTTTTAATTGAGTTCTTTATTTAATTATTATAATTTTTACGTTGTTTTCATTTAAAAAAAAAAAACAAACACTTTTATTTCTGAATTAAAGAAAATACAATTTTACAATACATTTTTTTTAGTAAAAAAAAATCATTTGATTATTCTTGGTTTTCATTTTTTTTAGCGAATTTCCTTATTAATAGCGGGATTTGAACTTCAGGGAGACCAAAATCCCTTTCAGAGGTCTCTATCTATAAAAATACGCTTGTAAATACCATGTACAGTCATTTTTATGAAGTTTTATGTATGTATGCTATTTGCTCCACTTATGATGTTTCGATGTATTTGAAATCCATTTTTGCTTTTCCTCATTTGCTTATAACCTTAGAATAATACTATATATAGAAGGAGCACTACTGATAACACGAAAGCCGGTTCACTGGTGCAACTAAGTAATGCTGCCACCCTAACAATATACAATTTTCTTATAAAAAAGTTGGCAATACTTCCGGTTGCTGAATTATTATGTTCTATTATTAATTAATGATTGATTATTCATAAAATACTAATATAAATATCGGTGCATTACAATATTTTAAGCATTTTAAATTGTAGTTTAACGTATTTATTAAAATTATATTAAAAGTAGTCCTCGTCAACTAAATGTAGATTCTTGTATTCCGCCACCCTTTTGCCATCTAAGACCAGTTTTATTAAATACTCAGCAGGTGTTTTAAGTTATAATATTTGTTCTTTACGACTTTCTTCATTAATAGATATTTATGACAAATATTTAAAATAATTTTTTTGTCAGGTTGGCAGCATTACTTAAGTGCACCAGTCAACCGGCTTTCGTGTTATCAGTGGAATTACATTGTATTTACGGTCCTATGTGCTCCTTCTATATATATAGTATTATTCTAAGCTTATAACTTACGTTTTTCATTTATACCGTAGGTATAAATTTGTTTAAAAAATCCAAAACCGGGATGTCCCCTGAATTATTGGTTTGAGGTGTTTTTAAGACCTCTTAAGTGGTTTTTACGAAGTTGACTCTCTGTATGTGTGTGTTGTTATCATCGCAGCTCCTAATGTATTTATGCTAGAGAGTTTAAACTTGAGTACAAAAATCAATCTATAGGTTTAGTTGTGTGCTATCCGGAAAATATTTTCTTTTTATTTCAGTGACCAGCAATAATGACTCAGCAAACATTTTGAAAAATCTTAAAATTCGGAAAAATGTTGCGATCGGATTGAGATTTATTTTGCGGTGTTTTTGCTTTAAAGTTTGTAAAATTAGGTCAATAACCTTTATTTTGTGTTGAGTTTGAGTGCATCTTTGTAAAAACAGAACAACTTAAGCAGGGTTAGAATTTTAATGGTTGCAAGTTTTACGTTTTCCAAAATTTTAACAACCTTCATTCATAAGAAAATTGCGTTTTTGGGACGATAGGTATCGATATAAGCATTTGTGGGTAATCATGCTGAGCAAACCGTGCGTAAACCAAGTCTTGACTTAGGTTCAGCCAAGTTAAAGTCTAATATAATGCTTTTTATAAATTTTTGATCCCTCTTTGAGACTTGGCCTGTACGCTGTTATAAGTTCTACAGGCTGTAGCCTCTACATTGGGCATAAATTAAAAATAAAATATTCGTCCCAGAGTCCTGCAAACATAGCGAATTTGCTTTACAATGTTTAATTCCTCTCTCAACGATATATTTCTTGTTATGTTTGGTGTATGTTTTATAGTTTGAACTTGTTTGTTAATTTCCTGAATTAATAATCTATAATCTATGCTTACCCTTCTAAAATTACGTTGAACATTTGTCGATACAATTCTCAATTTACGCTAATTTTTAAAAATGATTGAGCGCATTTTCATTTGGAATTCTTTAAAAGGTCTATTCTTCATAGCCAAATTTCAAAATAAAAACTTCATATTCGACTAAGACATAAATAAATCAAAAACCTAAAGAAAACTAAGATGGACACGTGTGAAAATTTTAGAAATGTAGACCAATATTTCATATTGGAAAACATAAACTATAGAAAATAATATAAATACTTATTTTTGTGTCCACCTCCGTGGCCGTAATCAAATAAAATCGATTTTGGTTTCGGAGGTCTGGCGTTCACAGTCCGGGCTGCTAAGTCCTCCCGTATGCTTTAAAATGAATAGTATTTGTATTATAAAGAGTTCACCAATTTAGAGAAATTGGTTCACAATTAGAGAATATTATATGAAACCTCCTGAGGTGTTTCTGCTGGGTGAATGCCCTAATGGGCCAAAAGGCTCTTAAAAGGGTTCATTTTTATTTGATCCTTTAGTGGGACGATTGGAAATTTGTTTGGATTAATGTTGGACAATACTTTATTTTTGTAATTATATCTGATTACAGGTACCCAAGTACCCGATCTATGTGATCTACCCTAGTATCAAAATAATCAGTGGTCATGATCTCAGAAGCCTTGTATTTTCTTCCGTTAGTATTTAATTTATTAATTCAACTCATGAAATCAACGATTCTTTTTTTTTTTGGATAATAAGCCATTTCACCATTTTTCTAAATCTAAAATTATTGACACAGTACAATTGTGCGAGAGACACCTATGAAATGTAACAAGCAAACTGCAGTGCTACATCAGGGATCTGCTCCATTATTCGACACAATACATGTTTACTATTCATGTTTTGCAAAACTCGCTTGTATCAAATCGGTAGTATTGTTACTAAAAATCTTCATTTAACTAAAGCATATAGTAATAAAATAATCAATGGTCTTAAACCCACCATCATAGTATTTTATTCCGTTACTATTTAATTTGAATTCAACTTATGGAATTGATTTATCCATGTTTTAAACTCCCTTTATTAAATTGTAATCAAATAATTTGTACTAGCCTCGAAGGTTCTATTTATCAACTAGAAGTGATATCAGTTATCAAGACGGTCCAGTCTATCTGCATCCTTAATCCTTCAATAAAATTTAGTAATTGATAGATAGTGAAGTGGACAAAGGGGACCACGATATGCGGATGACACTGTCGTTAGCGAGGGTCCATTAACAAGGGAGATATATAGACGATCTTATAGTTAGTGAAGACTATTAAAGGAAGAATTTATATGCCGATGATATTGAAATAGTTAGTTACTGTTAAACCTCTTCTCCTTTAATTCTGTATAACCCCATATCTTCCTATTCTTCTCTAATTTTATCTTCTTTTATCACCTCTTGTCCACAAAGATGTTTAAAGATTCATTTAGTTCATTTCCTACTTGAAACGAAATTGGATGTTAAAAAATAAATTGGAATAAATTAATATCGATGTTATGGATATTATTTTAACCTTTAAAGATTTCGACGTAGTTTAAGATTGCTACTCAACAAGGATGCCACAGCGGTTATATTTTAGTTGTAATTTTTATATGTTTAGAAATTCTAGAATCGGTTGTTCTTCGTTAAAAAAATCCAATTTTTAAAAAAATATTGGAAAAGTGTTGTGTTTGTGATAAATCCGAAACCGGGAGCTTTCCTGAAATATCTATCTGAGTTGAATTTAAGACATCTTAAGGAATTTTCACAAACTTATTTTGTGAAATAAGTAATAAATAATTTAGACTGATGTTGCAGTATAAATTAGATGATTTTTATATTCTTAAAAACGAGCGAAGCGAGTCCGATGTGAGAATGAGTTTAGCGAATCTAGTGTGGTTAAAGGAAGTTCCGAGGTATACAATTATTTTCAATTTTATTATCCTTGACCTATTTTGAGTGAAAACGAATTCCATTTAAGGTCTAAGGTTGTGTGAATTTCGGTTAAAATCTGAATTTCGTTCTGATCAGGAAAAGTTCTGAGGTACCCACCCGAAGTACCCGTTTTTTAAAAAAAAAATTCGAAAGCTTGCCTGTTTTTAAGTTCAGGTAGTTTTCAAATTTCCGGAGATTATCTCCACTTAGTCTACTCTATATTTTTCCAAATTCTGTATACACTTGACAGTTATTCAACAATCTTATGACCAGCATTACCCTTTAAAGACACACCTTGAGTTGAAAAAACAATTTTCCATTTTAGATTGCTTCGTTCGCTTTTCATTAGACCATTCTTGGATGCTGTTATGGTATGACCATTAACATCCATTTTATAATTAAAAAGTTTCTTATTGTGGACTTAAAAAAATATAAAAATAAAAACAGATTGATTACACAAAAGTCCTATATTTTTTAATATATAATAATAACTAAGCTTTTGACTAAAAATTAGTCATCATCAGAGTTTAACAAATATAAAATAAAAAAAAAAACAATTGTACAAACTACTTCATATTGCACCTTGGTATGGTTTGTTAAGCTTTTTAACAAATAGCTATACCAATACACAGTTATAACAAAGCTATTATAATAATTTTTTTTAAATCCCAGGTTCGGAATTTTTTCCATCACATCACTTCTCCTATATACCTGGTTTAAAAATGAGGAAATTGAAAATAACAATTGTCACACAAATTACTATTTTTAATGATAAATTCTTTCGATTAAGAAATTCTGAGAGGTATGAAAAGATGTTGAGAAAGATAATTTTCAGAACATAACTTGTTGAATGTCCATAAAAAAACAAGTGAGCATTTGTTGCGCACTAAGCTTGCATTGTTGGTGTAAAGAATTACCCCTTTTCATTGACCAGTTGACCATAACAGCGATTTTAGTAGCAAGGTTACAAAGGGGAGTGATCAAAGAATTAGCATATCGAGGGGTTGCTATGACATTGTTGCATTATTTATGGATTTTTAAATTTCCCTTTACTCTTGAAAAGAATTCATTCTTTTATCAGTATTCTTTTATTGAATTTAAGTACAAGATTATAAAAATGTTGTAACTTACGTTGAGCAATTTTAAACAAGCAAAAGTTGGAGCATTATAAATGTTTATTAAGATCGTTAAAATATTTATTAAATAATATATAGGAAGAGAATAAAGGAGACATGTATTTTACATGATAAAAGATTATGAGCAGCGCAATCAAGCCTGTCCTGTTCTACATGCAATTTCTTATCACAAATGCTTTTTTAAAGTATACGACGCAGTAAAATAAATATAAAATAGACAAAATAAGGTTTTAACTTTATTGTTGCTTTTAACGATATTTCTTTGAACAAATTTATCCATAGGTTGTGTGCTTAACCAGGCTTGTAGCCAGCCAAAATTCGTAGTGGGGAGGGGGGGGGGGTGAAACCAATCCCTGAGGGGGGCGAAAATCACACATTTACAAGGGAATTCCTCTAAAATCAACTTCTTCAGAGGCGACATTTTTTCTGGAGGAGGGGGGGAGCCCCAGCCTCTACCTGGCTACGGGCTATGCATAACACATCCCGTTGTGGGATGTGTGCCTAAAAAACAATGAGATGTGTGAGGCATCTGGGTTCTACCCAGTGTCAAACCAGGAGGCCTATCACATCCCATTATGTAAGACTTACAGGTTGAGCCTTGATACAATCCCGGATCAAACCCGGAGACCTTGCAAGGCTTCCGGGTTTGATCTAATATCATAAGATCATATTCATAAAGGGAACATATTCATAAACCCTGAATAAAATATACTTGCGAATAAAATCTACCCCTGTTAGAATGTACCCTCTAAGTACGTTTTTTAAGTTGTTTCAAGTACATTTTACTTGCGTTCCAACCTGATATAATGAAACCAATTACTAAGTTACATGCATTCATTTCTAACTGTTTAATAATAGCTTGACATTAAAATATCTCTTTGCCCCACAAACTCTTATGCTGGAACAACTTAAAGTGGGACTTCTGCAAGAAATTACTTGCATCAGATCGGCATCTACAGGTAATTTACCAATTGAACTGACGAAGTGAAGCCATGGATTAATAACCTACCATGACTTGCGCATTTGTTAGTAATTTCTTTAACCTGTTAGCAACTTCAACTCGGTGGCAAATGTATAAAATTAGTTTGCAAAATTTCATTTCCCTGCCTTGTTTCATTATTTACTAATAAACAGTAAATATTAAAAATAATAGATTTGAGATTTGTTGTGTTACTACAAGACCAGTTTTCAGCTCGACTTCAATTCTATGATGGTATTATCCTTTTACTAATATCATTCCAATCACGAATCAAAAAGTTATCGTTTATTTGATTCCCGCCATTATAAGCGAGGGAAACACATCTGGGATTCACTCTTTGATAACTCTTTTCGTCATTTTGATAACCCAAGAACCAAACACTACATCAACAAAGCATTATGAATTCTTTTGCACGACTTGTAATATCTTTTTCGGTAAAGACTTAACGACAATGCATATTATGAATCTTAGATATACAAATGTGTATGATAGATGTACAAACGTATTTTTGCCGTTAGATAAAAGTGGAAATACTTTTTATGGTAATCGATTTTTTGTTATCTCTTTTTAGCGAATTTTCATAATGAAAATGACGCTTATGAGGTTGTTCGGATGACGAAAGTTGAGGGTGGGAGTGGGTGGAATCGGTTCCTATTGGCTTCCTGATAACAAAAATATATGTCCGAAAAAGTTTATATATATATGTATATATATATATATATATATATATGTATATATATATATGTATGTAAGAGTTTCTACCTTTCGTATGGCGAACGATAACTCTCGAAGGCGTTCTCAAATTGAAACGAAACTTTGCAAATCGCGAGATGTTGTGGAGGTTACGAGGCCTATTGTTTATAAAAACATTATGACGTCATCAACCAAAGTTATGACGTCATGAAAAAAATTTTTTTTTTAAACTTAAAATGGCTTCAAAACAAAGTATTTCGTGTTTAAGTAGACGGCTAGCTGAATCGATTAAGACCAATTTCAGCTCAATCAAACCATCACAAATGGCGCAATCGGTATACATATATATATAATCTTGTATATATGTATACGTCTAGGTCAAAGACTCGTACGATATCTGTTGGGTTCAATAGTGTTAGAGGGTGGGGATATAGTATAAAAGAGAGACCTCTACCTTTGCTCCATCATGGTAAGCCTACTGTCCCAGAGACAGGGCAAAAATGGCTTCCACTGAACCACGCCGAGCTAAGCAGACCCGTAAAGAGGAAGAACATCGAAGTAGTCTTTATATGGTCGAAGTTATTCTAAAACGAATGCGACCAGTTTCAGCTCAATCGGACAATCCTAAGTGACGCAAACGGTATTTTTATTTTAAATAATCATGAATATATTTTTTTCAACCTTAAGATTTTACTCAAATAAACAATTTGTTTACAAAAAAAATTTGACATTTCTTTACATTCTATAAACAATCATAAATGTAAGTAAGAGTTTATACCCTTTTGTATAGTGGACGATAACTAAAGCTGATGAAAGATGAAACTATAATCTTTTCTTACCCTTTATACAAGGTTACTTCAACAGTTGCAACGTGTGGATTTTTTCCTTGTATTCTTTATACCTCTATAAAAAACGTATTAGTTATGTATTTAAATATACTTATTATTTTCTTATATTGCTTGTTAACTGTAATATTATTGCTTACTATTAATAATAGAGGATTAATAAAATCAAATTTGTGAGAAAGCCTCTAAGGCCCGCGAAGCGGGCCTGTGAAACGAGTCTGTGAAAATTCGCTAAATACGTGGCAAAATGCCATGTAACAAGAAACGATAGTGAAATCATACATTAATACAAAACAACAACAATGTGGCGCGAAGCGGTCACCGGGAGGCTCCGGGCCGCGAAGCGGCCCGGCTGGCGACGCGCGGAGCGGACGAGGCGCGAAGCGCCGAGGCCGCGTAGCGGCTACGGGCCGAAGGCCCGTATTTTGGGCATTGAGTTTTCTTTTGTAAAGAGGAGATAAGGGATACCTTTACTCTTACTTTGACCGCTACTTACTTACTTACTTACTTTACTTTCGGTGACCGCTACAACCTGAATGAGTATTGGTTGGGGTGACAATTGATCTTTAAGAGTCGCGGAATTGAACCTCTAGAATTCAGTTCTGGACCCAGAATTTGAAGATCTCCCTTTACGTTTGTGTGCAGTGAGATCATCACCAACTCCTTGTGTTCTTCCGTTTGAACGAGGTTTTCCAATAGACCTTGATCTAGCCGGACGTGCGAAGAAAGCCCGGAGTATAAATCCGTCATCAAAAGCGCACACAACGTATTATATATTTATTTCATAACTTTAGGATAAAATTCATAAACTTTAGGATTTTAGAGTAAATTAAAATTTAGGATCAAATTTAGGCGTTAAAATAGATATTTTAACGCTACTAATGATCTAGACTGATATTAATAATATATCTGTGAAGTAAAATATACGAAAAATGTATTCATGAGATGGTATAACTTGGTTCTCGAGGGATTGTAGGCGGGGATTTCATCAAGCCCAAAGTTTTAATTACTATTCCAGAATCTCTGAGAGGACTTAGACTTGAAAAAGGGGAGAAGCGCCGCCCTAAAACACTCAGGGTTTAATTAATACAATCCCCCTCGCCTTCATTTGCATATGCGCACCTCACAGAGGATGGTGATTCTGTTAAAACATTGGGAAAATCTGAAACGCCCAACAAATTAACCCACCCACGTTGACTTTTTGATTAGACTTGCGCAGAAGTGACTTTAGAATACATTTTCTAATTAAGACCTTTTTCTTCGTGTTATGAATAAAATGTTTAAACTATAATAAGACGAAATATGTCATCTGATAAGAAGTAAACCAATGCTGATAATAAAATGAGACTTGGCACACATGTTAGTCTTATAAATGGCTGCATGTGTGTTCTCAACCTGATCACAACATTTTCCGCGTTTTTGATTTTTCGTAATTATTGCTGAGTCATTATTGCGGGGTAATAAAGTATTAATAAATATTTTCTAAGAAGTACAACTACATCAATTGACTGATAATTGTACAAAGTTTCAACTCTCTAGCGTAAATACACTAGGAGCTACGATGAAATTTGTACAACTGATGAATATGACAACTTTGTTCAAACCATCTAGGAGGCGTGAAAAACACGGATAATTCAGGTGACATCCCAGTTACGTATATTTTGCAAACCTGACTTTTTCAATATACATACGTTGTATATAAGAAAAATCGGGTACGGAGAACCTCAGAGCTTTTAATCATTAAATTGGATTCGCTACGGTTATCCTCCTGCTTTGAACTCGCTTCGCTCGTCCTCAGAAATACAGTTCGCCAAATTTATAATTTAAAAAATGTACATAAGTCATGCAATAAAAATTGAACTAATGCTGATAATGAGATGAAACGCATATGTTGGCATGTATGTTAGTCTTATACATAATCACCTGCGTGCCAAATCTCATCATTTTTTCGAAATGTTTGCTGAGTTAGTATTGTGGGTTAATGACGTCATATTTTTCGAATACCACAACTACAGCAGTAGACTGATTTTTGTACAAAATTTCAAACTTTCTAGCATAAATTCACTGGGCGCTATGATAATAACAGACACAACACACACAGACATACTGACAAAACCACTCAGGAGGCCTTAAAAACGCCTAAAACGGATAATTCCGGTTTCATCCCGGTTTCGGATTTTTTTGCTGACACAACAGTTTTCTTATATACCTACGGTATAAATGAGGAAAATTAAAAAGCAAAAAGTAACAATTTTAACCCCTGAACAGTAAAATGAAAATAAATCATTAAATTTGTTGTTCCCAAATGAACACTAGTACCCGCTTCTTGTCATATTTCTATTATTTTAATATTTACTGAAACAGAACGTAAAAAATGCTAATTATTCCATCGTACTCAATAAGTTACGTCACACTGTCCGTTGCGATGTTTTGTTCTTGCAAGTTCCCGAGCCTAACCCCTCGTTCAGTTTCTTCGGTCAAGGTGTTCTTTTGTTCGTTGTTTATTAAGGAGGGAAGTTTCTTATGACCCCTGGTCAAGACTTGGACCAATGGATTTTAATATTATGTTACACTTTAAAATTAAAACTTAATAATTAAAAAGAAAACTTTTTTAAACTTTGTAACGTTTTTAGCGATTTTTTTTGTCAGCTGTTTGACTTAAAAATCTTTTATCCATAATTGATAAGTATATATTAATCAGCTTCTGTGGCCGTAATGGTATAGGCACTCCATTTCGACGTCGGAGATCTTGGGTTAGCAGCCTGAGCTACTCAAAGATTATATAAAGAGTATTATTAATACCTGTGTGTGTCTCCATAATTCTAGATAATTAATTAATTAATTATCTAATTAATTATTTTAGACAAGTGTCTGTTTTCTGTTTTTCTTACACAGATTAGTATAGGAGTTTCACTTCTTGGTTTGTTCGTATATACTTTAGTATGCATGTTCGAGGTTTTGTTCCTTGACGTTTCTATGAGACACGATAACATTCTAACTCTTTATCGAATCGAAATGAAATTTGGTACGGAAATCGACCTTTTTAATGTCCCAAACCCAATTGTTTATAAAGTATGTCAGACGTCATTAACCCTCAATAATGACTCAGCGAAAAATTCAAAAAAATTACAAAACTTCAAAATTGATTGATTATGCTGAAATTTACACAAATAGTAATATGTACGATGTATGTTCTATTGTATAAGTATAGTACAGTATAGTATAATAGTATAGTATGATAATACTAATATTTACTTGTATGGTGCACACAAATAAAAAGTTTATAATTTATTATCAGCATTAGTTCAGATTTTATCAATTGACATATATAACGACAACAAATCAAGTTTTTTGACTATTACAATTGGAATGGGAACTGCTTCGCGGCTCCATCGACCCCCCCCCCCCCCATCGGCCCCATTCGACTGGTACAGGCGTACCGATGGAAGCGTAAATTGCCGAGGCCACTTGTTAATTGTACCTAATATGATATTTTAGCAATTTTGCGAGCGAAGCAAACCTTTTTGTCTATTACTAGGGAAGCGATCCTCTTTTGCTCATTGCGAGCGTAAAGAGCTCCTACCAAAAATCCCATGACACCAACCTTATAAATTATTTTTCAATCCTGTTAGTATTTTGAGCCTGTTAGTGATTAACATTATTTGATGTATTCTATTGACTTGAGTCCCTAATGCAACGCATCAGTTTAATTATATTTAAAATATATTATTTAAAAAAATTAAATTAATGTTATAAAATTATTTTTTTACTAATTTGCAGTGCGGGTCAAGTCGCCCATGAACACAACGGTGGCTGATTCTTCAACTGCTTCTTCAACTTGCGGTAAATACAACCTTTTTAATTTTATTAAATTTAATAATATTTAGTATCTTTGCCCTAAACTAATCCTCATAAACAGATTTCGCCAGCTTTAATTAATACTCAGAGGATTGTAGATGCATCTCACCTGAGTTTGGGGAACCCTGATGGGCAGAAAAGCCCTAAAAAGGGCATTTAATTTTTATTTTTATTTATCTGTCAACAAAAACCGAATATACGTCCTTAACTTTTAATACGTGAGAAAAAAAAGGAAGATGTCACTCCACTTAGTATATATTAATTGACAGAGCTGACTTCAAACTTAACAGTTCATCATCAGTGCCGGTAAAAGCGAAGTAAAGAAGCTAGGAGACAGACGAAATAGATTTGTCCAGAGGCAGGTGTCTGACGTGAGTTTTACTTATTAAGACGTGTAGCAGTATAAATTTAACGACTAGTATATTCTGAAGACGAGCGAGGCGAGTCTGAACTTGGAAGGATGAGCGTAGCGAATCTGATGTGGTTAAAGGAAGTTCCGAGGTATACAATTATTTTCAATTTTATTATCCTTGACCTATTTTGAGTGAAAACGAATTCCATTTAAGGTCTAAGGTTGTGTGAATTTCGGTTAAAATCTGAATTTCGTTTGGTTGGTTTTGTCCGAACATAAATCATTGAACAAGTTGGGGTGATCTAAATCGTACACAACGATGTCATTGTATAAGGACAATACGATGTGAATGAAGAACAGATATACTATTAATATAAACCATAATGATATTGACGATGTCCCCTCATATCGGTTTTGGACAATGGAGTAAAATAGGTGACGATGCACTAAGAAATGTAGACTTAAGGATTAGGCAAATTTTAGAAATGAAGGGTCCTGGTCAAGGATCTTGAATAAAGGGGATGACGCAATAAGTCGATTTGCCATACAAAAAAAGTGACCCATCAAAACCCCAACAAAATAGAGAGAATTCAAGACGTAACACACGTCAAAAACCAACTGCACATGCTTAGTACAATCTGCGCATGCTTACAATTCTTAAAACAGCGCAGGTATTAAATTTAGAGGCAAAATTACCTCTCAATGGTTTCCCATTGTTTATTGCTTGAGAAGGCTATAACAAACAAAATAAGCTTAAATTATCACTTACTGAAGTGGCAAAGTATAGTCCAAAATTTAAAATTAAATAAGCACAAATGATTTAACAAGCACTACAAATTCATTCAAGGCGCCTTTTTTCATTATAACCTAGGGGAAGGTAAGTTTGTTCCTAATTCTCTATCTCATACAACTTCCATGGGGTCAGAAATTTTCCTTAATGCGTCATCCCCTTTATTCAAGATCCTTGGTCCTGGTACACTCAAATAACACGGCTGAAATACGGGAGCATTTTATTTTCTTAAATTATTTGATTTTACGGCACTCTTGGCAACTTTATCTCTCTAGGGTGTAAAAAAACTTGTTGGGCACTAGTCAGGTGATTATTACTGTGGCTAGTTTTACCAAAGAGAGGTTAGAAAGGAAGCTCTGAAGGACCACGTAAAGAAAAAAAGGAAAGGTAAAAGGCTGATTTAGATAAATAAGATACAAAATATTAATCTTAACAATATAATATTTACTGAATTTTGAAAGATAACTTATGTTATATGAAAGCATAAAGACGTAAAGCAGTGGAACTGATAATAATAATAAACATGCATCTAAGCTAGTACTTAACTTTAGCAAAATGAGTGAAGCAGTTTGATAAGGTAACCAACTCATGCACAAACTACTATAAATATAAGTTACTGATTGCAGTAATTTAGCCGTGACCGGCGGCTTAAGCATTGAATTGATAAAAACTTAGCACTAAACTTAAACTTATACAAATACAATCAATTCGTTTTAGACTTGGATAAAAATTACTTTTAAACACCAGAAACGGAGAACCCAAGGACCTATTATCAACGGAAGCTCAATGATAAGAAATTAATGAATGTATTGCTGGCCAGCTAGGCGTCATTCGTAGGTGCAACCTAGGTTTTAATCAAACCCAATCTGAGTCATTTTGCCGCGGAAGGATGAAAGATAGTCCAGTAGCTGATCAAGCTGATCAAGCAGAAGGAAAAAAGCATCGCATAACTGGCGAGAGAAGTTAGATTAGGTGATAGGTACGTACCTGCTGCTTTATACTTACCTCACAGGACTTGGTTTCGCTCGGAAACCAGGTCGGTTTACACTCAAAGTAAATCCAGACTTCGCTGATTCTATCGGTAAACAATTTACGGGATCTCACACAAAACTGAGATATAACTTCACTAAAAATATCTGAGCTAGCTCGTACGGGTACGCCGTAGATTCTTCACACACCGTCGTAACGGTCAAAAGCGGTTTTAAGCAAATCAAAATACTTTTAGAAGCAGTTAAAGTGCTGAGTTAGCTTGTTTGAAAGCCATGAGAAAAGAATGAGGAAGGTTACAGACGTGAAGGTTACTTTACGTGACTTTAAGTGTCGGTTTCTTCACAATAAAGGCCTAATTATTAAGTTGTCTGTACTTATTTCGCTAATATGAAGCTGAGGAAACAAAAGGAAGTGAATATTGAAGATAGTGCTGGTAAAATAAGTGTAAGAAAGTTAAAGATGAGATGAAAGTGATCAGAAGAAACGTAAACGGATTCGCGAGTTTAAACAAGGTATCAATATTACATTTACATACAAAATGGTTTTCATTATAAAGATGAGCTTAAAACTAATAATAATAGTTGTAGACCAAATAAATAATAATATTAAATAATAAATACGCAAATATTTACAAGGTGAATGAAAAGGGTTAGGAAGGGATGTATTAGGAAAAGTAATTCTCCCTCTTAAAATTGCTTATCTATCCTTCTTTGATATATTTTATGACTGAACTGTTTTACGGTGCCAATTGCCATGTTATTTACCCTCTTAACAAAATATTTAAAAGAAATTTGGGAAAAAGTTTCGTAATAGACAGCTGGGAAAAGGTAACCTGTAGGCTACCTCATGGGGAGGTTTTCTAGTTCCCGCCACAAACAATTTCTAAATATCCTTTATTATGAGATTTTTCATATAATCTGACTTGTATCAATGGAAAATTATATTTAAGAGTTTATTTCTTTTTGAAATGAATATAAAAACATATAATTTAACTATATGCGTAAAACTTTTCATCAAATATAGAATAATTTTAAATTAATCAACTTTTTATCAAATCCCCCCAAATAGTAGCGTCATTGTTTGGAAAATAAAAGCTTTATCATAGCCCATACAACAAATCAGTGCTGCCAACTTCAAGAGTATAGTGCAGTCTACCTTCTAGAGTTTTATTGTACAATTAACTATAAGGGTAATTAATTCAAAACTCCCTAACAGAACTAATTAATTAAAATTAATCATAAGCGTATATAACCTTAAAGAAGTGAACCAAAAGTTTAGGTTACTTGAATTTTCTTGTTATGGAATTTTCTTATCCCTAAATGTAATTAACTCGGGTTCTCTTATTAACACAAAAAATAACAAGAAAATTATAAAATATTGACCCTAAAGGGGGAAAAATTCCAATATATATTTCTTAATTTCTTGTTTTTCTTCATCCCTTATCTTCTATCCCCCCCCCTTTATCCTCATATAGGGAAAAACTAAGCTTGCCTGCCTTTCTTAATGATATTAATAAAGACTCAGGCTGCCTAACAATATTAAAGAGAGTAAAAACTCAAACATTGTCGGCCATGTTAAGTTTTCTTTCTTGTTTTAACTCTCGTCTAATTCCTCCAAGCTCTATGAGAGAGAGAGGAAGTAACCTAATTATTTCATATATTAGCTCCCATCCCTTAATTTCTTGTTGGAGAATTCTTTTTCAACTCGATCTTTTTCTTAGACAAATAATAAATATGGATTTGTTTTAGGATTTGTAAAATTAAAGGAAAAATATTTGTTTATTTTGTGTGATATCAAAAGCCAAAGGTTATAGCTGTATACAAAGTTTTGATTAGTTTATCCCATAGAGATATATTACTAGAGGGGCCCTATTGGTTGAATTTTGAAACATCGAAAAAGTAACCTGACCACCTTCGATATCATTTTCATCAAATAAACAGAACAAAAAACAGTAAATTATATAATAGAATGTTTAAAATACAAATCACAACACAAACAATCTGCGGGAAGCCGAAAACAATTGATTAATTATAACCTCAACTCCCTCTTGGAGGAGGTTTCAATGAGGTTACACAGAGCCCCTGAGAGCCCCACTAAAAATGTTTCAGGCCTCTCAATGTATTAAGATAGGCTATGCCCCCTCTAGTATATATCTCTATGGTTTATCCGATTTGGTGTTTTTAGTGGCTGAGCGGTCGTCTTGCGAACTCTAAGGGTCAGCGGTTGAGATTTCAAATCTAGCTGGGTTGAGCCTAGAGATATACTACTAGTGGGCTCTATTGGTTGAATTTTTGAAACATCGAAAAAGTAACCTGACTGTATTCGGTTATCAAAATAATCAAGTAAACAGAACAAAAATAAAGTGACTTATATTGTAGAGTGTTTAAAATTCAATCAAAACACAAACAATGTGCGGAAAGCCGAAAACAATTGATTTATTATAACCTTAACTTACTCTTGTAGGAGGTTTCAATAAGGTTACACAGAGCCCCAAAAAGATTTTTCAGGTCCTTTAATGTATTAAGAATGCTATGCCCTCTCTAGTATATATTTCTATGGTTGTTCTGAGTCCCCTGAAAATACGGATATGGGGTACTTCAGAACTTTTCCTTACCACATCTCACGACTTCTTCCTCATCATTTACTCCTCCTACTTCGGACTCGCTACGTTCAAAGCGAGTTTGAAGACGTGATGGAGTATAGATTTGGTGACTTTTTACTTTTTATTCACAGGACGAGCGAAGCGAGTCTAAAGTAAGGAGGAGGAGTATAGCGAATCCGATGTGATAAGGAAAAGTTTCTAGGTACCCCGAACCCGACTGTTTTCGTTTAAAAAGTGACAATAATTTCTAGCAATTTTTTTAAATCATTAGAAATACTTAACTTCATCTATATAAGTTAAAACCTCGTAACTATTTATATCTCTATGACGTCCTCTAACTCATAATTGGTAGCACTGCGTTCCCCCATGAATTATTGGCGGGACCAATTAGAGCTCAGAAATTTCCGTACTACAGTTACATAACAAGTTACTATACTATAGTAATGGTACTACAGTATAGAGGTTTTCATACTATAGATACATGGTAAAATGCGATGTAACAACAATACCTTTAAAATTCTATCACAATATGTTAAAATTTGCGTATAAAACTTGCCTAGAGTGCAGCACTGTTTGTTGATAACATTGATTACAGAAGGCTGAAGCTTTTTCTGGCATAGAGTTATGAACTAGAAGCGGCATAGCTTATCTTAATCCATTGAGAGGCCTGAAACGTCTCTTTGGGCTCTCAGGGCTCTGTGTAACCTCATTAAAACACACAATCAATCGTTCTTAGCTCAATCAAAACAAATCAATCGTTGTCAGCTTTTTCCGCATTTTTTGGGCTTTGTTTCCTATTTTAAACGTTATATTATACATGTTACTGTATTTTTAATATTTATTTCATCATATTAATACTCAAGGGTTACTCTTTTGATGTTTCAAAAGTCAACCAATAGGGCCCCTCTAGTAATAATATATCTATGTTTTCTGGGCTCTCAACATGGAAGATAACAATTTTAGTGAATTACTGAAAAAATAAGTTTTAAGGTTGTGTGGTCACGGAGGTGGAAGGGAGGGGCGTTTTTTTCTAAAAGGTGGGGACTCACTGATAAAGAAATGTATATAACACACACACGTATGTATATGTATATATATATATATATATATATATATATATATATATATATATATATATATATATATATATATATATATATATATATATATATATACTACAATTAAAGAGATAAAAATAGAACACACTTAAAAAGACTTACAAAAAGTTGTAACGTTTCGAACACTGAGTTCTTCGACTGACGGAGAGAGACTATATATATATATATATATATATAATATATATATATATATATATATATATATATATATATATATATATATCCACTTTTTAGTTTTTATTATTCCCTGTGTCACCAACGTAACAGATTCAGTTTGGTTTTCAGCAAGAAAGTGACAAATAAAAACACTCTAAGTTTTTTTTAACTACAATTCTTTTTTATCTGACCAACAATTACAAGTGATGTGTATTGTTTGATTTCTTGTTGTTCCGCAACACTTTGTTTTCCTCTCCCTTAGCTTGGTCAAGGGGTCGACGAGGGGTTGATATTTCACCCCTATATTGCAACAGTGGAAGCTCCTACAGTTTCCTACTTGCCTGATATTATTTCCTAACTTTTTCTTTTGTTCTTTTATTGTGATCAGTTTTAAAGTTGAAAGCGTTTTTTGTTTTCACCGATAGGATAACAAACATTTAACATAGCTCTAAAGAAGAGTTCAGGAAGAAGAGTTCTTCCTCAAGTAGTTTCAGATAAATTTTTAATAAACATAACATATTTCAAAGTTTAAAATACACTATGTCCAAATTTTTAATTAATTTAAGCATTTAATTTATGAACAGATAAAAAATATCCAAGTTATTGAATGAAGAAAACAATAATACACACAGTAATATTAAATCATAATGTATACAATATTATTCTCATATTGTATATTTATTTACTAAAATACATTTTATTAACAAAACACTTTTCCTCGTCACATCGGATTCACTAAGCTCATTGTTCCTGCTTCGGACCCGCTTCGCTCTTTTATAGAAAGAAAAAATTCGCCAAAATTATACTGCAGCATGTCCTCGGACTCGCTTCTATCGTCCTTAGATAGCAAATGCATCCGTTTCATTCTCAGCGGTTACCCATGCAGCACAGATCACGCTCAATACTGCTTAACTTTTACCATCCAAAAAAATCATAAATATGCTGTTGTGTTTTTTTTTATAATATTTCCTTTATTGAAAAAAATACATAATTATAATGACAAACTTCAGAAATAATTATTATACTTATAGATTTCCATACCTTCTTGGAATTAAAATGTTGAAACGAAACTTAGGTACTTATTTATCGCCTAAGAGGATATACGTGCGCCAATTTTCAAATCAATTAGACTGCGATTTTTTTACAATTTTTTAAAAAACGTACACAAGCCATTGATTAAAATTGAACTAATGCGGATAATGCCATGAAACTTGGCACAAATGTTAGTCTATACATGGCTACATCCTGCCAAATTTCAATCCGATTGTAACATTTTTTCGTGTTTTATGATTTTTTTAAAACTTTTGCTGAGTCATTATTACGGGTTAATGACGTCATAAAAATATTTTACGAATAGCACAACTAGAGCGGTAGACTGATTTTTGTACAAAGTTTTAACTCTCTTGAATAAATACGCTGAGAACTCGATGATAACAGACACACACACACAAACAGACAACTTAGCGATAACCAGTCAGGAGGCATAAAACAAATTTGAACCGGGGACTAACATCCCGGTATTGGATTTTATTTGCAAACACAATAATTTTCCTATCTACCGTATAAATAAGGAGAAGAAAATAGTTATTTATGCCATAAGGCTGAGAAGTGTGTCTTTATGTCACGGCAATTAGATTTACCGACGAGCGAAGCGAGTCGGGAAAAATTGCCAAGACATAAAGACATTCTCATTAAATAAACTGAGCTATATACTTAATTGTAAAAAAACGTCCAATTAACTCCATATTATCGTCGTTATTGAATTCATCCATAGCTTCACACTTTTACTAAAAAATGTAAAAGCTTTACAAATAAACACACAAAAATTGTCAATTAGAACACCTTTTAAAAACGAAAAAAAAATTAGTCTACGAACAAAAACAGAAACAAATGAACGTTTGTAAAGAACCCTCATGAAGGTTTTACACAGATTGTTTTTTGAACACGCTACATTACAGTAATGGCGGCAATATATGAGTACTTTTACGTCCTAGGAGTTTTTTTACATTCATTATTATCCTCGGAGGTGAAAAGTACTAAATAACCTCCTATAACAATAATGATTGGCTTCTCATCCTAAAAACGGTCCAATAAAGTGCTCAATTACGTACTACCTCAAAAAAATGTATTTTCCAGGCAGCACAAGTAGAACTATCGACTAATTTTTGTGCCAAGTTTTAACTTTCTCAGAGAGATCTATGCTCGACACGGACATAGAGACATCACACTCAAACAGACAGACAGCTACCTCTTTATCAGATTTGTTAATATTCCATATCGATTGGTAATAGACCAATCGGGTCTATTACCAAATAATTTGAGGGGAGCATATAATTATGCCCCCTCCAATATTACCTAATATTGGAGGGGGGAGCAGAACTGGTTAATTCGTTTTTGGTCTCCTTTTATAGACCAAGAGCCCAGGGGTGTTTTGTTAATAAAAAGTGTTATGGCTGGAACCGGTCTCAATTTTTCGTAAATACCTTCTGAACAAGGATCTGCAATTCTACCGACTCGTATCGGATGGGTGTCCCAGGCAGAACCTTTGACCCCTAAAGTGCGTTCTGCCTGGGACACCCATCCGATACGAGTCGGCAGAATTGCAGATCCTTGCTCAGGATGGTATTTCCGAAAAATTGAGACCGGTTCCAGCCATTACACTTTTTTATTAACAAAACACCCCTGGGCTCTTGGTCTATAAATGGAGACCAAAAACGAATTAACCCCTTCTGCTTCCCCCTATATAATCATCTGTACCGCCTCATAAGCTTACATATCTTATAACAATTCACTATTGAATCCTTATTATTTTATGGGATAGTTTGTTGAAACCTCTGACGCTTTTCCAGACTAATACAACTCTTGTCTAATAAGAGAAAAGAAAAGAGAGGTGGTAAAGGCAATTAGAGAACCACGTGTTAATCAACCTTCCTAAGCCTTAAAGAAAAACCAAAAAAAGGCTTTTCTCTTACCACTTTCTATCGATTTGTTTCTTAAGACTCCCCCTCCCTAAAAGGGGCTCATCCGAGGTGGCAAACTCGTTTCCCACTAATTGGCCACGAGAGTCAGATTTTTTTTTAACTTGTTTAAACACTTTAAATCTACCTTATTGTTAGCAATTTATTACAAAAGGAAAATGTTCAGTAATTTTAATTTTAATTTTTTCGTAATTAGACACGTAATTTCAATTATTTTTCTTAAATACTTTATAGTATTAATATTAACAGTTGACATATTTAAGTGCTTTGTTTTACAACTTCGTAAAGTTGCGATGAAGTAAAACTCTTAACTAAGAAAAAGAATCCCCCTTACATTTTCTAGCTTAATTCTTGTACATTTTAAACATCTTATTAAATGAAAGGTTCGAAGAAAATTCTCTCCAAAGAAACATTAACTTAAGACCATCATATGTGTCTTTAAAAGTAAGTAAAATGAAAGGATTGGAGAGAAGATTCTCTACAAAGAAACAATAACTTAAGGCAATTATACGTGTCAGTACAAGTAAGTAACTTGAAAAGATTTGAGACAAGAGTCTCTCGACAACATTTACATAAGGTCATCATCAGTGTCTGTTCAAATACGTAAATTGAAAAGATCGAAGAAAAAATCTCTTCTCATAAGCATTAACTTTAAGCCATCATCAGTGCCTGTACAAATAGTTTCATTTATTTTTGCAAGTCACTTAAAGTCACTTAAGTTTCAATTTTTGTTTTAAGTCTCATTTGGCAATTTCTATCAATGCGTATGTGACGAATCTTAACTTTATTACACTTTGACATACGTTGACACACGTTATGCGCTACTGTGTCTAATCCCATGGTGGTCCCAAAATGAAACTTTGTGGACATTTTACTAACAGTTTAAGCTCTTTTTAGGAATTTTTTCAAAATTTTGTAAAATTGGCTTTTTGAGTTATTAGCATTTTATTTTATATTTGCTCATAATTAAAACATGTAACTAATTATACAAAAGTATGTAGAATCTATTTGAAAGGGCCAAGTTTAGGCTTTCAAACGCCACCAAAATATAAATGATAGCCCATGCAGAATTTTAGATACAGCCCTTTTTGTTGTCAAAGAATTGTTGAAAAATTCCATTTTTTGGAAAATGTTTAAAATTCTAAATTATTTTGATTTTTTAAAACAAATATCTAATTAACAATTAAAGATAAGTACCTTTTCACAATTCCTTTCGTATTTAAGTAAATTAACACATGCGCAGTACACATTCCATTAAGGAAAGATTAGCGCGTGCGCTGTTCGTCTTTTTCTAAAGAGATTAGTAAGAATAGTTTCGTTGTCACGTGACCTAGTGCAATTAGCTGAGAGTATGAGAAGGGCTAGTTAATGGTTTTAAGTCTAAGGACTGGGGGGAAGATGGGAAGGGATGTGGGGAAATAAGAAGGACTGGGGGGGGGGGGAGCTTGGGGAAAAACTAAAAGTAATCGTCACAGAGTCACGTCTGTCTAGAGATAACCTGAGTTCCTTGGAAATTCTTTAATCTTATAATTTTACCCCTCTTTGTCTTATCTATTTTTAATAGGAGATCTTTAATTTGATTTTATGAAACTTTATTACAATTTTTCCTCCCAAGGATTAAAGGGGTAGAGATTCGGTAGTATGAGGAATAAATAAAAGATGGACAGTAGCTTCGAATTTTTTTTCTAGAATTGAATAAAGATTTGAATTTTACTTAAGGGGATCTTGGAAAAAATTGGACTTACTACAAAATTAGTTTATATCGAACCAAGTATTTTGAATAAAGGGGATAGGGTACCTCCAAAAGAAGAAGGGGCAGAGCTGACAGGAGTGACGCCTAAAATTCTTTTGGAGGAGAGAGACGAAAAGATTACGTTCCTGGAAACTGGTGACCACTAAGAGTTCACCATGGCTAAGAGCAACGCTTTTATCCAGCTTGAGGGACATAGGATCAAGACATTCCAGCTTAGGTAAATCTCTTCCGTCAAACTCCTCTCCAGAGATATCCAGTGGTAGCTCCTGTATGGTTGTGCGAACCTTGAATAACAAATTTTATTTTTTAAAGAATGGACTAATTTTACAATAATACTCTAACCCATATATGCCCAGTTTTGAGTTTTCGGTACACAAGATAGTGATTAACTGTTATGAGTCATTATTGCGGGTTAATGACGTCATATAAATATTATTTCCGAATAAGCACAACTACAGCGGTAAACTGAATTTTGTACATCATTTGAACTCTCTAGCATAAATACACTGGGCGCTACGATGATAGCAGAAACACACACACATACAGACAGACAACTTTGAGAAAACCACTCAGGAGGCCTTTAAAAACAACTGAAACGGATAATTCCAGTTTCATCCCGGTTTTGATTTTTTGCAAACAAAATACTTTTCCCATATGCCTACGGTATTAATGAGGAAAATTAAAAAGTTATAAATCTTAGATCTATCATTGGTTAAGAATGATATAACGGTTATAAATTTGAAAGAGTATTTAGTAATGTATCCATGAGATATTTTAGACTTTAAACAGCCGTTTAAAACGGTCAAACTTGTCTCTGTTTAAAGGTCTTAAGAACAATAACATTCAAATATAACCGGTCATCATGAACCAAATTAATTAACGACTTTTAAAAACACGTTGCACATTCGTTAAACTCTGTCTAGAACTACGTAATCTCAGGCACTTTAAAACTGGTTTTATGAATTTTCGTTACTTTGGTTCGTTAGCCATTAATGGACATTTAAAAACGTTAGATGTGTAAGACAAGGATGGTATTTAAATTTCGTCAAAATCGGTCACCTGTATCCGGTTTAATTTTCTTAAACAATAAGAAGACCAGTCTAACCTTAGTTATGAGAATTTATTTTTTTAATTTTGACTTGGTTAGATAAGTGAAAAAATTTCCTTTTGTTAAAAAACTAAAGGGTTGGTATTTAAAATCCCTAAGGGTCAGTTAGGAAATGGCTATTTTCTCATCAAAACCGGACTTTAAAAATAAAAATTCGTCTTACTTGAGGGGGATCTTGAAAAAACTGGACTTACTAGAAAAATAAAATAAAAAATCAGAAGGGTCGTGTAAAAAAAAGGGATGTTCAATGTGGACAATGACAAAATGAACAGGTGAGGGATGATATTTTAGGGTGACCAAAAAACAGGTTTTTAAGAACGGACAAGACTTTGAAAAATTAAAAGATGGACAATGCGAAACAAAAGAGGGATCAAGGAATGATAATGAAAAACTAAAGCAAGGGAAAGAAACGTCCTTTTGTGCTGGAAACGGTGTTGTAAGAAAAATTCTTTTTAAGAAGTTTTTATTTGATTATTTAAATGAGGGGGGTTAGGGTTAGGAAACTTGAAAGAAATAATTTAACAAATTATAATTTAAAGGGTTAGTTAACCTGATACAAGAGGCATTTGAAATGTGCTTAGAGCATTGAGCATATTTTTACTGAACGGATATATTACTATTAAATGTATTTATTATATATATTGTAACTAAACGAAGATATTATTACTAAACGGAGATAGTACTGTTAAACGGATATATATTACTAAACAAAGATATTTGTACTAAAACGGTATATTATTACTAAACGGAGATTTATTACAAAACGGTGATAGTACTGTTAAACGGATATATTATAACTAAAGAGATATATTACTTCTAAACGGAGATATTACTACTAAACGGATATATATATATTACTTCTTAAACGGATATATTATTACCAAATGGATTATATTATACTAAACGGATATATTATTACTAAAGAGATATATACTTCTAACGGAGATATTATTACTAAACGGATGTATTATTACTAAAGAGATATATTATCTCTAAACGCAGATATTATTACTAAAAGGATATATTACTTCTAAACGGAGATATTACTACTAAACGGATATATTGTTACTAAACGGATATATTTACTCTAAACGGAGATATTATACCAAATGGATATATTATTACTAAA
>JACMZG010000041.1:0-32905 GCA_018340805.1 Microvelia longipes | reverse complement strand
CATGTTATTTATTATATTCATGCATACAAACATAACAAGTCATACACACCACGTAAATATCTCGTTGTCCACTAAAGTTCTTGCAGTGCGAAAATTAACAAGTCAATTGACACTGTGGGTACTCACAAGTAGCAAAGCCATCTGTCTGGATTAATAAAAAGTAAATTACACATTGCTTTTTTGGACAAAAGATGATAATAGTATATATCATTAATATATAACGAGACAGTATAAAACTCTAGAGACTTCTAGCTTCTTACATCTCGAATTCTAAGTAAATTCTATTATAACCTTATACTGGGGGAATATCAACGGTATGAATGAGGATTTTCAATAATACGGCGGGCATCAGCTAAAAAATAAGAATACATAATATATATTCAATTACAAGAGAGAGTAATAAATAATAACTAATAAATACTACTATAAACAGAGAAAAACCATACTTGACTACTCCTACTTAACTTGGGAAAGGGTACTTGAACTCTTCTCGCTCACGCCTATTCAATAAGCTCATCCTCCCTACTTCGGACACGCTTCGCTCGTCCTCAGAGATTTTTTTATTACTTCAGTAAGCGCAGTGAAATTTTCTTCAATTAATATCAACACCAACAACGTCTTTCCACAAATTTAAACTTTTTAAGCAAAGCCGGCTTTCGGCAAAAATGCTATCTACAAAGCTCCGTTGTAAGATGTTAGTCTTTCATTCATTAATCTAAACTAGCATTTATTGTCGAAAGCCGGCTCTGCTTAATTTAGTTTAAAATTAGTGGAATGACGTTTTGTTGGTGTTGATAATTTAATTTTTTTCACAATAGAGAACTCGCTTCGCTCGTCCTAAATAATTTCATAATTATTACTTCGGTCTCTCTCGCCTTTGCTCGACTGAAAATATAATTTGAAAAAAAAAAAAATTTAAAATTCACTTGTAGTAACAGATATTTTAATTTTATCATATTCCTTATTCATTTTAATAAACTTTTTAATATTTTAATATCATATTCCAAATAAATTACAATATTATAACAGGTCATAATAGATATAACTAAAAATAAAAATATATAAAAACGTACACAAACATTTGAATTAAATTTAAACTTTTTTTCTATATACCATCATTTAAAAAAAAAAAAAAAAAAAATGGTACGCTGCCTAATGAACCAGACCTACCTCGTACATCATTTACATTAGAAGATACCCCACTTCATGTTTTATAGTACAAAATAAAAAATATAACATTTCGTTATATGTATGCCAATTGTTACCTAACATATAACATTTATAATATAACATTCTTTTTTTACTAATTTTGTAAAAAAACTAAAATTGTTATATTTTTTTTTATTATTATCTTTTATTCTTGTTTTGTTCGTTTCAATGTTTCTTTAATCAACCTGTAAGTTTATTATAAATTCTTGTGCTTTAACATTATTTAAATTATTTTTTAATTTTTTCTTTAACAAGTTGAAGTAAGTCCTAACGAATGTGATATATTATGTTTTTAGTTGGGGGGTTTATGTAGTTAATTTAATTTTTTTATACCTAAGGCAGGTTTATAATTTAAAGATTCTTTTTTTTTTTAATTATTAATTTATTTAACATCTTTGTTGTTGTACATCACATTTTATTTTGATTGATTAATTTATTTTTTAATTCATTTTCTTCTTTTCGTAATATTTATTAATTTAAAAAATATATTTTGTTATAATAAATACTTTTTTATAATTTCTTCTATTTAATCGGGTTCGGCTTTAGACCTATGTGGCAAGGTTTAGCGTCATCAATCCAAGTACCGACTCACACCCAAATAATGAGGTATACAGATACTAAGATAAAACTCGGGCCTCTCTCTGCAACATCATTTAATTTACAATCTTTTTTTTATTTCATTGTACAATTTTGACTAATTAAGAAACATCGTAATAAAGTAACCAAAGTATGGTAAATAAATAAATAAATAAATAAACATTTGTTGACAAAGCTATAACTTTCTGGAAAAGATATGGATAGTACTAAGAATCTGTATAAAGAGGGATGACACACTAAATCGATGTAACAGAGTGACCCCATTGAGAACAAAAAAATCTCGCGAAACGTATGTTTTCGTCATTAGGGACCTCTGAAACGGATTTTGTGTTGTGTCCGAGGTTCGACTTCCGCCATGACGCCTTCCCGATTAGCGAGTTTTATCCCAAAGGAAATTCGCTAAAAGTAGAGAACAATCCATTACATAAACCCACGTCAAAAAACAAACTGACATGCTTCATAGAATATAAACTACTACTAGAGGATGGCATAGCCATCGCATACATTTTAGAAGCCTGAAACATCTTTTTGGGGCTCTCAGGGGCTCTGTGTAACCTCATTAAAAAACTCCTCTAAGAGTGATAGTTAAGTTAGTAATTATTAATTGTTTTCGTCTTCCCCCACTTTTTGTTGTGTTTGATTTGTATTCTAAACTTCTACTGTGCAGAGTCTGGATTTTTGTTCTGTTTATTGACACGCAAAATCGTAAGTTAAGCAGCATCAAGTTGGTCATGCCTGGAGGGTGACCGCAGGAAACGAACCGGATGTTTTATATCTAAAACCTGGAGTTACTAACGTAGCTATCTAATCTAATGTTTTCATTTATCATTTTATTTTATTCATTTTTGATTTCGTTAGTTCTTTATTTATTTTATTTTAGGTCTTTTCTTTTATTTACAATTATATACATACATATTTATCTTCATTGTATTTTATTCATTTACTATTTATGTTTATATTATTTATTTAGTTATTTATTGTATTTATTTTTTCGCTTTTGTTATTCTTTTGTAACTTGTTGTTAGGTTTGCACTGATGATGGCCTCTACTAGGGTTGAAAGCGCTTTGCCAATAAAGTTTTTGTTTTGTGGAGAGCACTCTTTCTTTTTATTTATATGATGGACTCCACTCACGCTCATTCTACTAGTATAACAACTATCTGTTGTATATACTTTGGTGAATCGTGTATTCTGAGGACGAGCGAAGCGGTTCCGAAGTAGGGCGTATGAGCGTAGCGAATCCGATGTGAAGGAAAATTCCGTGTACCCCTTCTTGTTAATAAACAGTTTTTCCCCCTTAATTTCGTGATTATCTTCAATTACGAAAATTAATGAAAATTCAAAAATAAATTAATATTTTATTAAACTTATTCATTTTCCTTACAAAATTATATTTTAGGATATACTCCATTAAAATCAAACAGGGTGGTTCCATTTACTTTAGACAAACTTTATTTCGAAAAACTAAGTTAAAAAATAATTTATTTCTTATTATTATTTTTATAAATTAATGTAAATCATTTTATTGTCATTGTTAGAAATAAGTTTTTTGAAGAAATAAAACAATAAGTTTTCCCTTTTTAAAAAGATCTCGTTAGTTATGGAAATTGACATTAAATGGGGAAAAATAATTTTCTCGTGATATTAGTTTTTGGGGGGGGGTGGACAGAAGCGAGAGGGGAAAATGAGTTGGAAAGACGAAATTTGGGATACCACGACTTCTACCTATTTAGAAGTTTCATTTATCATAAAAAGTTTTTAATCTGTAGATTATGATTAGATAAATATTAAGAACCTCACGAAGATTAGATTAAAATCGAATCTATCACGCTACGAAGTAAATGGGATTTTTGTGTGAAAAAATAATTCTATAGTTTTTAATAAGAATGGGAGAGACGTCGTCAAGTGGTATTTTTAAGATTTATTTAATAATTTTTGGGTTGTTTTTTGGTTATTTGAGTAAAATAATTTATTTTGAATTAACTAAAGAGGAAAATGGACGATTTTGAAGGAAAATTTTAAATAATAGTAATATTATACTACTAGCTGTGAATGAATATTTTTTACCAAAGCAACTACAAATTTACTAGGGAGCAACGCGAGAGATTAAATCAAGATGAGGTAAAAATCAGGTACAGGTACCCTCGGAACTTTCCTCTTCAAATCGGATTTGCTACTCGCTTCGCTCGCCCTTAGTTTATACAATTCGCTTAATGTATACTTCAACATATTTTCGGACTCGCTTCGCTCGTCCTCAGATAGTAAATGCATCCGTCATTCTCAGCGGTCACCCATACAACACTGACCACGTTCAATGCTGCCTAATCTTATATCCAACAAAAATCAGGATATACTTGTGTGAAACTTGGCACATATGTTAGTCCTTATACATAGTCACATGCGTGCCAAATCTCAATCCGATCGCACGCGGTTAATGACGTCATAAACAAATCATGTTTCAAATAGCACAACAACAGCGGAGACGATTTTTGTACATAATTTCAACTTTAGCATAAATACACTGGGCGCTACGAAATAACAGATACACATACACTCACACACACACTCATTACAGACAGACAACTTTGTAAAAACCACTCAGGAGGCCTAAAACACCTGAAACGGATATTCCGATTCATCCCGGTTTCGGATTTTTTTTGCAAACACAATACTTTTCTTAAATACTAGTATAAATGAGGAAAAGTAATACTATCAAACCACCATCATTTTATGAAATCACTAGTTACTAATTTTGTACAGTTGGCAATATTAACAGTCGTTTACATTCAAAAACAGGAAAGTTTTGAAAATGTAAACAAAGTTCGTCAATTCCGACGAACTTTTTTCGTCGGAATTGTCTAATTTATGGAATTAGAGAAAAATGTAACTAAAAACGTAATTATTTTGAAAATTATAACAAAACGTCAAGTCCAGAGGTCTTGAGAAAAATAAAGCAGGTATTAAGACGGATGGCCGAGACGTGACGGACTCGAGCCTAGTCCTAGTAGGTAGAGTTTTCTTGCATTTTCTTACATTAAGTTTTATTAAATGTTCCCAGTATGGTCCTTTTTAGTTATCAGGTACTGCCGGAAGGTTGTTTGATTTTGAATCGGGATAGGGGGTTGATTTCAAAAACTTTGTTGGAATGAAATAGAGCTCTGTCATCAAGTACTTGCCGGATGGTAGGTCGATTTAAAATCGGAATCGGGATAATGGGATTGATTTTATGAGCTGTTGGAAATTTAAACGGTTTCGAAAACATGATGGAATTAATGCAACAGGTGTTATCTATTTCAGGGGTTTTTTAGACCTTCTGAGTGGTTTTCACCATAAATATTATACACACACGGATAATATATATATATATATATATATATATATATATATATTATAATATAATAATAATATATAATATATATATATATAAAGGTTGGTTGTTCACAATCGTGGTTTTAGAGCCTAGCATATATTACTGTCTGCAGCTTCGAATACCTGTTTCAGTTTCCTATGCTCTTAATTCTCCGTATATTATCCTTTTATCATACATATTATCGTATATATCCTACATTATGA
Source organism: Microvelia longipes (assembly GCA_018340805.1). Lineage (NCBI taxonomy): Eukaryota > Metazoa > Arthropoda > Insecta > Hemiptera > Veliidae > Microvelia > Microvelia longipes. The sequence continues at coordinate 27,527 of JACMZG010000041.1, read as the reverse complement.
TATATACATTAACATACATCCTTTTAGCGAATTTCCTTTGAAAATTCGCCTAATGGGATAGGCGTCATGGCGGAATCGAATCTCGGACCACGACACAAATCCGTCAAAGGTCAATATTTATGTTTTTACGCTATATCGAATAACCGGTCCAAAGTCGATACGACCACTCTAAGTGACCTAAAAATTGAAAAAACCATTGTAAATTACCAAAACCCAAAATTGAGGTCGATAAAAATAAAATTTCGAGTAGGGTGTCGTTTTCTATGTAATTTTGGGCGCTGAATCGAATGAAACCGGTCCGAAGTCGATACGACCACTTTAAGTTACCAAAAAGTCGAAAAAACCACACAAATTTAGAAAACCAAAATTACGGTCGTGAAAATTAAATTTCGAGTAGGGTGTCGTTTTTCAATGTTTTTTGGGGCCTCTAAGTTGAATGCCAGTGTCCGGAAGTCAATACGACCACTCAAACTCAAGGTAACCTGGGTTCACATCCTGAAGGATCGATAATTTTTATCGTTTTTTTTTTTACTTAATATAATTTACAACTAGAAAATAAACTGGCGCGGTGGTCCCGCATGGGCATGGTTCTGCATAAGCAAGAATGGGTTGTTTTTAGCACGGAAACACGCATTCTAAAATGAAATTCGCCCGACAGCGGACCACCGCGCCGGAATTTATTTATTTAGTAGTTGTACAAACTTATATAATGTAAAAGCACGGAAACACGCATCCAAAGGAAATTCGCCCGACATGCGGACCACCGCGCCAGAATTTTATAGTGATTATCAGGTAAGAACATCTACGAGTATATGGGCGTTTTTTTTCTTAAACTCCGTTTTAAAAATTATGATTAAATTAAATAATTTGTTTCGAAGCCCATTCTTTAAAACTTGGGTAGGGGCGTGGCCGACTGTGCTGTCTGTCAGAACCTATTTATTTATTTTTTCTTATTTTAACAAATTGATATTATCATTTATGAAAAAATATAATATATCTATAAAATATTGAAGCCTTCCTCATTTAAAAATAATATATAAATAAAAAAAGTGTTGACTCTCACTATGAAAAAAATTTTTTTATGTTAGAGATAATTGTTTTTTTTCGAAATGGGCAGAGTTGGTATAACTGGAAACGGTTGTATAGGTTGTTTAGGGTAAAATAATATCTTTGTAATTAAAGGTTGGTAGTACTGAATGATGAGTTTATAATTGGTTCGGAGCTACTGGTGTTTTTTTTTGTTTTTAAGCCGCTTGATGATATTCAACCACGCCCAGGTTATAAAACTAACAGGTTTGTATCATTGAGTGATATAGGCGCTTCTTTAATAAATTTTTTGTTGGTAATACCACTTGGGTATCGGTTTATTTATTTTTTTTTATATAAAATCACGATAGTTCCTATACAAAAAAATGTTGGCACGGAAGTCCGCAAGCGACTTCTTAAAATTGCGATATTTCTTGCTTATCAATCCAAGTTGAGCTTAATTTTTCGGTTATTAAATAAATAAATAAATAAATAAATCGTTTTTATACATAAATACCTGTTTACAAAAGATTAAATTACAAATTATAAAATTAATAAAATAATATATATATATTAAATATAATAATATAGATTATATTTAATAACCTGAGCAGTAGCCTATAAACCTAAGCATTAACCTCACAACTTGTGATTTATTTTTTGTTCTAACTTTTTAATGAAAATGTGCAACTTTATACCATGGATTACACTACACAACGCCGCATTATTTTACTTATTTGTAGTTCATATGCTACTTTTTTTGCACATTTTCTTAGAAAACTCCTGAAAAAATAAATAACAAGTTGTATAAGGCTACTGCTCAGTTTATTAAATATATATACGAACATTTAAGCAATAGTTGGATTGATGAGCAAGAAAACGCGCATTTCAAAGAAAATTCACCCGGCGTGCAGGCTTTTGCGACTGAATTATTTAGAAGTTATTAACTTAAGTATTGTAAATAACACTAAAAAATTAGCGCCAGTACCAAGGTTCGAGCTTGAGAACCCTGGCATTGAGTTGTCTTATCGACTTCGAACCGGTTTTATTGAATTCAGCGCCCGAAAAAGCATTGTAAACGACACCCTACTCGTAAAATATTTTTTACATGATCGTCATATTGGTTATCTACTATTTTCAACGGGGGTTTTCGACTTTTTAGTCATTTAGAGAAGTCGACTGAATCCGGTCGACTTCGACCGGGTTCACTCGAGTCAGCGCTTAAAAAACATAAGTACACTCATTTATTACGCCAAGGGTACACTTCTACTAAATTTCAACTCAATTAGAATATTTTCCGATTTTTCACAATTTTTTGAAAAACTTATACAAATCATTCATAAAAATTGAACTAATGCTGATAATGAGATGAAACTTGCACATATGTTAGTCTTATATATGCTACATGCATGTAAAATTTTTAGTCCGCATAATTTTTGGAAATTATTGCTGGTTAATAACGTCAAAAAAATGTTTTCCGAATGGCACAACTACAGCGGTAGACTTTTGCACAAAATTTCAACTCTCTAGCATAAATACACTGGGTGCTATGATGATAACAGGCACACACACATACAGACAGATAACTTTTGCAAAAACCACTCAGAGGCCTTAAAAAACACCTGAAACGAATAATTTCGTTGTATCCAGGTTTCGAATTTTTTCGCTAAACACAATACTTTTCCTTTATACCTACGGTGTAAATGAGGAAAGGTAAAAATGATTAAAAACGATTTATTTCATTTAGTAAAAAAAAGCTAATAATGGACAAAACTTTGAAAGATAAGAAATCCTGATGAGAAAAAAGAAAAAGGGATTAGAGACAGAACAAGTGAAACTTGAACAAAACCTGACAAATTTCCGATGATTAGGTAGGGTACAGGACAAGTGATAAGTGGAGGGGGGAAGTGATAGGAGGGGAAGTGATAAAGTGACAAGTGACAAGTAGCCTTAACAAATACAAGACTATCATCAGTAAAACAAGATAAAGTCAGTAAAAGACAAAAGTAGGGGAGTGAACATACCGCCTACCCTTAAACTGACAAATATCTTAACTTAAGAGAAAAGGTAATCAGGCTGAAGGTACCAAAAACCTTTAATGAAAATCTGCTTCCCTCCTTTTTCACTTATATTAGCTTTCTGTGAGAAATTTTCCTTTTTTTGTCCCTTTTGAAGTTTTTCAACTTCTGGTATTTGTGAATTTAGTTTCTTAGTAAGTAGGGCTTCGCAGTTGGTCTTGATGGAAATTAAATCATAGTATCTTATGGTGCAAGAATGTAGAGAGAAGGTCTTTTTTACCGTGGGGAATATATTTTTACTGTCGAGCGAAGCGACACAGTAAAAGGAGACAAGGTTAAAAAAGCCATTCCAGTTGTGAAGCATATGCTATTTTTTCGGGCGTAGTAAACAACAATTTAGAAGAAAAACAGTATGATGTATAAAATTTGCCGCTACACTTCTTTCGATCGCCTCGTTGGCCAAAAGTTTCAATTCTGGCGACGTATTTTCAATGTCTGAATCCATGATTAGTAAACACTTGATAATAAATTATTATTATCAAGTTAATAATTATTAATTATTATTAATAAATAAATTATTAATTACTCACTTTCCGAAAATATCAAAAACTTCGGTAACAAAAACGTTCGATATTTATTTGATAAACAAAATAAATAAGGAAGGTTATATCATAACCTAGTAGTAAACTACTAGCGCCCACCTAGAGGACATTTGAGAAACTTTACCAGCGACAGAAAAATAACTATTTACTGTCGCCGACAGTAATAAAACGCATTTCACGAACTTTCTTAAGGATTTAAAGAGCATACTTTATAGTCGCCCAAAAAAAAATTAATTGTTATTTGTAAAAAAACAACGCAGTCATTTGCTTTAAAAAACGCATTTCACCTTTTCTTCTTTTTTGAGGATGTAAAGTGCTTACTTTACATCAATTACAGCCGCTCGAAAAAAATACATTAATTTACGCCTCGTTATATTTTGTCCAGGTAACGGATTGTATCACAAGCTCATTTTTTGGTGGAATTTGCTAAAAAGGGTTAGATAAAAAGACTTAGCTCTGTAACCTAAGTCTCATCAGACTTCTCCTTTCCTTTTTACATGCATACCAGCGGTTTTTATCTTAAACCCAACTTAATTCTTTGACTTAATTCTGCTGTTGCACTTATAAACAGTTAATTTTTTCCGTTAAGTCACAAATTGTCTCCCTTCATTATTTAGCATTAATCAAAGGACTAAATGTAATAAACTAACAATAAGCCACCTTGTTGGACAATGAAACCAGTAGCTTCCTTTTAGGGGCTCAGGGTTTCAAGTGATAACTGGTCAGACTAGTTTTTTAGTGACCCTAAACCATGACCCTCCTTACTGACCATCCATTTCAAACCCTATTAGATTTCAAATAATCCATTTAGATTTGATACAGGGAAACCCCATCTGATGATCCGTAACGAAAGTTTCAGAGTGTATATGAAATTCAACAAGGTTGTTCAAGAAATTTTTAACTTCTTGTTTGTTTAAATTAAAAATTATACTTCATTCTTATATCTATAAGCCAACTAGATTTTTGAACTAATAACACTTATGTGAATTAAAATGATGGACTAATGTATTTATGCAAATTAAATGTTGAACTAATGTCATTTATGCAATTAAATGTTGAACTAATGTCATTTATGCAAATTAAATGATGGACTAATGTCATTTATGCAAATTAAATGTTGGACTAATGTCATTTATGCAAATTAAATGATGGACTAATGTCATTTATGCAAATTAAATGATGACTAATGTCTTTATGCAAATAAATGTTGGACTAATGAAATTCATTAACCCGCAGGGGTTATCCCTGATGGATAACCCCGCAGGACTCTAAACGGGTATATTTATTATTATTATAGATACAAACTATGTGCACCATATAAACCAACATATAAAAATTATGACGAGATAATTTCATATTAAATTCTTACATAAAAAAGCTTTACTACAGATATGGACAAATATAATTCCATTCAAACAAATCACTCTGTTGAATAGACAGCACAGTAATATCATCTGCATAATTACTATAATTCTGTTGTACTATAGAATTATTAATGTTACATTACAAACTAAGTTATAATATTTAGTATGTTTTTCTAAACACGTATCACCTTTAAAAGCAAATGTATAAAAATATACAATAAAAACAAACTTTTATTTTTAAGTTAATTAGTTTGTCCCATTACAGTTAAAGCTTAAAAGAAAAAAACCTAAAGTTAATTTAGGTTTACTAATGTCCTCACTGGGCTTGACCAAAATGCCTGCGTGCCAGGGCTAATGAGACCCAACGTAAATTACCTCCTCTCCTATATTTTTTTTTCGAGTCTTAAATGTAATTTCATATAATTGCACTTCTCCTGAAGATTGGAGGGGACATAAAAACGTAATTGTGACGTGGCATGCGACCACACTTGGATAATCACGAATTAATGACCTCTAAGAAAGTAATGGCAGAGAAATAAAGAAGCAACTAACAATAGTACACAATGAAAAACTTTTTTTATGTTTTCTAAATCGAATTAAGTCTTCAGTCACAAGTCAAGACTCATTTTCGCGTCGGTGCGCGGAAACGCAAGTTTTTCTTTACGGTAATTTTTTTCCGAGCGGCACTTGGTTGTGTCCACTCATTAGGGAGACAGTAACGGATTTGAAAAAGTTTAATTTATAGTAAGTTGATTGACCCGATGCGGCTCTATGATTTTTCATTTTGTTTGAAGTTGTTAGATATATAATTTTTGTTAAGTTAAAAGAAATAATATTACTTTTCTTCGCCTACTGCGAAAAAAGTAAAAAAGAAAAGGCATTGTTGACACAATATAAACTATGCGAGAGACACCTAGACAATGTAACAAGTATAATGCAATTCTACATCTTGAAAATGTTTAGTAAGACATCTTGTAACTTGGGACTTTTTCTCAACCCGAATGCTACTTCAACTCTCTTCCGCTATCCTCACTACTTCATCTCTCCGCTCATTCTCTCTACTTCAAAACTCTCTCCGCTCATCCTCACTACTTCAAAACCTCTCCGTATCTCACTACTTCAAACTCTCTCCGCTCATCCTACACTTCAAACTCTCTCCGCTTCACTCTCTCGCTCATCTCACTACTTCAAACTCTTCTCCGCTCATCTTCATACTTCAAACTCTCTCCGCTCATCTTCACTACTTCAAACTCTCTCCGCTCATCCTCACTACTTCAAACTCTCCCTCATCCTCACTACTTCAAACTCTCTCCTCTCATCCTCACTACTTCACACTCTCTCCGCTCATCTTCACTACTTCAAACTCTCTCCGAATATAACAATCACCAATCACTAATATACTTCAGCACGTCTAATGTCGCTTTGCTTGTTCTGAGGCAATAAAATACATTTGTTTTATTCCCAGGGGTCACCTATCCAGGACTGACTCTCTGGTGCTTATTAACTTATTGTCCACATTTTATTAGGCCAACCCCATTGATTTCTCAACTGTATTTTCCCACGCTGTCAACTGGTTATATCCGTGTGCAATACTGAGACACTTAACTGGTTGGTAGAGAAACAATCCAATGATAGCACTCAGGTGGTAATTTTAGTTGTTTTAACATTTATCATTGTGAGACTGAAATAAATTGTAGTCATGTAAAAAATTAAAGTTTTATTAAGGTTCTCATTGAAATTTCGGTGAAAACGACATTTTCTTAAATACCAGACTTTTTTCACAAAGTAGTTACTTAGAAATGAGTTAAGTAATTTAAAAAGCGAATGAAAAGAAGACACATTTAGATTCTTCTTAGGTTCTTGCCTAAAAAAGTTTAATAAAAACAAAAAAGCTTTAGGGTTTGATCCCTAAGCAGCACACGTCAACAAACTGAAGGTAACAAACAAAGGTAAAAAAAGGAATTAGGGATAGAAAGGTTTTAATAAATTGTTTCTTCGTCGAGGAAAAAGAAACCCTAATTTGTCGACAGACTGGTCAGTCTGGTGAAAGAATTAAGGGAAAGATAGTTTCTTAAACAGAAGAGAAAAAGTTAATTTGGCCCGTGGGTAAAATTAAGGTTACCAACTTTTACCGGAGTTAGGGTTTGCCACAATCTAATTAGTAAAATTAAGGTTATAAGACTGGAAAAAATTTTCCTTTCTTAGTTAAGAGTTAAAAAAAAGTAAAGGAAAAGAGTTTTAGAAAATCCACAGTGAAGAAAACCTTCCTTTCTAATATAATGAAACTTTGGCGAGTTCTTATATTGGAAGGACAAACACTCACATCACCGACACACACGGTCAGCGCGGCTAATGAGAAAGGGCCTTGATTAGTTGTGACGTCACACCCCCTACCCTACCTACCATCCCTACTCTACCTAACCCCTAATTACCGTCATATATCCGGTCTCTGGCCACATATTGCAACATACCCCCCAACTTGGAACCACTAAGAGTTAACTGAGTAATTTTTTGCACCCCCCACTCCTTACTATCTTTTATATTACTCTTCTTAGTTGGTTTATTGCGAACACCTTGGTTATAAGAACCACCCTCGGCATCCTTTTTACGAAAAACTTTTTTTAGTTTAATACTTAGCAGAACCTCTCTTCAAAAATCATCCTTTTTAACCTTCATACTTTCTTTTTTTCATTTCCATCTCATTTATTTCCTAAAAATATATTAACGTTGTTATAACTTTGTCATTACTAATTTTGCAATAACGCGAACAGAGAATGAGTAGAAGAGTTAAATATTTGTTTTTCGATTTTTGGCTGTGATTGCCAATTTATGTATTGAAATTTGATGCATATGATATATGTATGATTATTAATTGATTATTATGATATTATATTATGATTATGATATTATTATTATTATGATTATTACTTGCATATTATTGCATGATTAATCTTAGTGATACTACATTATTACAGCTTTCGATAAACTCCGTCGACATCTCAAGTTTCAGTTTGCGACTTTAGATTGCTATAGGAAGACAGTGGGGGGGGTTATAGGATGACAGGGTTGTTAAGGATGACGTAGCCAAGGGGTTTTTTTTTGGTTCAACCCCCCCCCCTTTAGAAGCCACTTTAACTGATAACACCCAAATATATTACCAACTTCAAATTCAATTCCAACATGTTGATTTTGTTGGTTAATTCGGTGTTCTATATATATATATATATATATATATATATATATATATATATATATATATATATATATATATATATTATATATATATATATATATATATATATATAATATATATATATATATATATATATATATATATATATATATATATATATATATATATATATATATATATAATATATATATATATATATATATATATATATATATATATTATATATATATATATATATATATATTATATATTATTTAATCAGTAAGTCCTCTTTTCCAAATTATCTACTCCCCTTCCTCCATGACCTCAAAAGCTCACTTTTCTTTGAAAATACGATGCATTTACCTGAAGTTTCAATAATTTGTGTCAAACGGTTTAAAATTTACGGGGACGGTTGACTTTTGGTCCACCTGTTTATAAAATGCGTTTATAAAATATATTTTTTAACCTCTTGGAATTGAAAGACGATTGTATATATTTATGACGTCATCATTTAATTTAAAGTTATTTTTTTACAAGTCTTTAAAGCTTATGAAATCTTTAAAAAGACGTTTTAATTTATTTCTTTTATTAACTTTTATTTTAATATGTAAACAGTTATTATTGCCGGAATAGCCTAAAGGTTTATTTTCAAATTATTTAGAAAATTAAAAAAAAAGTACAACAAAAAATTGTTTATTGTTCTAGGATTTGAATGCCATTTTAATTTAACTCTGTCAGATATTAAAAATAAAATACTTTCTTAATTTAAAAAGTCGGGAACGAGGTACCTCGTTCCCATACCTCACTACTTTGGACTCGATTCGATTGTCATTAGATAATAAATACTTCAGTTTTATTCCCAGCGGTCACCTATCCAATCACTGACCTCGCTTGATGCTGTTAACTATTATGATTAAACAAAATTTGCCTTATTGTAACGTAAAGAGATACACTCGCACCAAATTTCGACCCAATTTGATTATTTTTCGTTTTTTTTACAATTTCTTAAAAACAAATACTAGTCATTAGATAAAACTTAAACTAATGCTTACAATGAGATGAACTTGGCACATATGTTGGTGTTATTTATGACTATATAATAAGTCGATTATTAAATGTGATATCCAAATTTGAAAACTCTTATCAGCAAAATTTACCTAGTACAAGATTTCAAGCCTCTAGCAGAGACATTAATAGTGCAGTTTGGGCAATTCGATAAACTTTATGGGTAGACAGACGAATGTGGTTGCATATAATGAGAACAAGTGAAATCGGATCAGCTAAAACTCCTTTATTTCTAGGTGTAAAAAATAGTCTTTTACGTACTATTTATCGTTGCTTATACGTAAACAACAAACCAAGGTTTTTTTTACATAAGTACGACAGCTTTTAAATACTAAACAATGTTTTTTTTTTAAATAAGTACGTCAACTTTTAAATAGTAAGCAATTTTTTTTTACATAAGTACGTCCTCCCTCCACGGCACAAGATATCTTTTTATCTTTTGTGGAGGATAAACCTGGCATATATAACATATGCTAAATAATAATTGTATATTTTCAAATAAAGGTTTTTTAAAAAAATAAAAAAATAAAATAATAACTTTTAAATAGCAAGCAAATTTATTTTACATAAGTATGACAACTTTTAAATAGTAAGTAAAGTTTTTTTTACACAAGTGCGTCACTTTTTAAACAGTAAGCAAGGGTTTTTTTAATAAGTACGTAATTTTTTAAACAGTAAGCAAAGGTTTTTTTACATAAGTACGTCAGCTTTTTAAATACTAAGCATTTTTTTAAATAAGTACATCAACTTTTAAATAGTACGCAATTATTTTTAAAATAAGTACGTCAACTTTTAAATTGTAAGCAAAGTTTTTTTACATAAGTACGTCATTTTTTAAACAGTAAGCAAGCTTTTTTTACAAGTTCGCAACTTTTAATAGTAAGTTAAAGCTTGTTTTTGGATAAATCAGTAATTTTTAAATAGTAAGGAAAGCTTGTTTTGGATAAATAAGTCAACATTAAAACTAAGCTTTTTCACATAAGAACGTCAACTATTAAACAGTAAGCAAAGTTTATTTTACTTAAGTAGTTCAACTTTTAAACAGTAAGTCATGCTTGTTTTTGCAAAAGTACGTCAACTTTAAACTGTAAGCAAAGGGTATCAGAATATAGGTTAATAGGGTAGAATTCTAACACGGATTGCCCTTACAATACAATCCTACCCCTTTATTAAATACGAGGTAGGTAAAGGTTACTCTTTCACGTTGTATATAACATGTAAAAGGGTGTTTAAAAAGTACAAACGAACGCTATCTGTTGGCAAATACAATAAACTAAAATAAAGCAAAATCTCGCAAATCTCGATAAGCAAAGCGTTTGGTTGTATTATTATTAAACGCCTAGATTTGGTGTTAAAATGTTAAATGGAGAGGGCTTCGTCAATTAAAAGAAGATGATAGATTGAATAAGTTGTTCTCTTTTATCTTATAATTTTGATTCCTTTCTGTTACCTGAACTCTAGCCACTATTTCACTAAGCCACTATTCTTACCTGAACTCTAGCCACTATCCACTAAGCCACTGTCCAATTTACTGAACTCAAGCCACTATTCCACTAAGCCACTGATTCTGTTACCTGAACTCTAGCCACTATTTCACTAAGCCACTATTCTGTTACCTGAACTCTAGCCACTATTCCACTAAGCCACTGTCCACAATTCTGTTACCTGAACTCAAGCCACTATTCCACTAGCCACTGCCACAATTCTGTTACCTGAACTCTAGCCACTATTCCACTAAGCCACTATCCACTATTCTGTTACCTGAACTCTATATACCTCTCTATATGAACTCTATTACCTGTTGCTCTGAATACTTTTAGTTTATTTTTACAAAGTAATACTTTTACTACAAAATAGTGACCAAACACTGTTAACTACAAACTTTGCTGTTGTTAGTTTTTCAGTTAAATACTAAATAGAGATGGCAGCTATGAAAATTAATATAATAAATAAAATAAATGGACATGAAAATACATAAAAATATACAATATAATAATAAAAAAATATATAAACAATAAAAAATAATAAAAAAAATAAAATAAAAACAAACATAAACATAATACTACACAGAGAAAAAACAGCATAGAGATGGCACCAATAAGAATTATTATAAAGAATTACTCTAAGAATTTCAAGAACTTCGGCAGGTCTTTTTAAACTCTTATGCCCTGTTGTCTAATGCAGAGAGCAGTGACAGTCTCTTATGCAGACACTGTCATCGCCATGTACTTTAATTGTTATAACCTAAGGTAAGTTAGGTCCAATTAGAACTTTTATTAATTTTGACAACCTAAGGTAAGTTAGGTCCAATTAGAACTTTTATTAATTTTTATACCTAAGGTAAGTTAGGTCCAATTAGAACTTTTATTAATTTTTATAACCTAAGGTAAGTTAGGTCCAATTGGAAATTTTATTAATGTTGACAACCTAAGGTAAGTTAGGTCCAATTAGAACTTTTATAATTTTTATAAACTAAGGTAAGTTAGGTCCAATTAGGAACTTTTATTATTTTTTTAAACTAAGGTAAGTTAGGTCCAATTACAACATTTCAACTATCTAATAGTATAAAATAGACTCTGTCATTTCAATGTACTAATATCTCTTTATTAATTCCTAATAAAAACTAATAATTAGTTTTAACCGTCCGCAAATTTAACAATATACAACAATTAACTGTTTACAACTTAAGGCAAATTACTAATCAAACAATAATCGACTGATTACAAGGTCTTACATTTGTCAATAATTATTCATTGATTAATCTTTACTCTCAAACAATTAAGCTCAATTTAGTATGAATCAACGCTTTCATGAATACTAATAGATAATTTGATTGTGCAATTATAAATTAAAATTACCATTTGAAATATGAAATATTGAATAATTAATGACGGGATCATGTCTTTAATTTTTTTTTTATTTACTGTAGATAGAGTTCTGTTAACCCCTATAAATTTGGAACGGATCTCACCTGAATTATCCGACCATCTTTGTCGCTCTTTGAAACTAAATTTGTCTCGATGAGTTTGTTGTTATCGCAGGGGCTATTCCACGGGGGGGGGGGATAAGTAATAATTACTTCCCTTTATCCCAGAATTTCGAAGATAGTTTTTACTTTCCTCATTCATACCGTAGATAAATAGGAATATTATTGCTTTTGCAAAAAAATCCGAAACCGGGATGCAACCGGAATTATCAGTTTCAGGTGTTTTTAAGACCTCGAGTGGTTTATGCAAAATTGCCTGTCTGTATGTGTGTGTGTGTAAGCGTCTGTTATCATCGTTGCTCCTAGTATATTTATGCTAGAGAGTTGAAACTTTGTACAAAAATCGGTCTATAGGTGTAGACCGTTTTGCTTTCGCATTATATTCTTTAATTAATTGTTTTGTATAAAGAGATTTAATGTGACGTCACTGAACAATCCCCGTCGTTTTGTAGGGTGTATTATAAAAATGTGATACGATAGGGATTGTAGGGGTTGGGGAGTTTATAGTCTCCCTCTAGGGATCAGTACCGTTTTGGCACCAACTGGAAACTGACACAATTCAAGACTCTTATCTCTGTGTTATATTACTTAAAAGTCTCCCTCTAAGTATTAGTCTCTTCGGATGTACTGAAGAAAAGTTCCGAGAGGTACCACGTACCATTTTATCTGTTTGTAACCAAATTCTTACCAAGACTGTTTTCCAAAAGTACAGTTCAACAAAACCTAACTATACAATCTCTAAAACATAGCATCGCGGGTTTTTATACAATTTCTGTTATTTTTAATTTGTTAACTGTAAAGACTATTATTATCGGTTATTGTTGGTGTATCCTTTGTTTCTTGTACCAGATGTCATATGCCCTTCTGTATGAAGGACGTTGAACAGGGGTGACGCTTCCTAAAGTAATTATACACGACCCCCACTGAGTCTAGAATAGAAAATCCTAGGTTTTCACTGAAAAGGGAGACAGACATTGTTATCTAGAGAAATTATAAACTCTGTACAAATCGATATTTAGAATCATTAATCTTAACAGAAGTTATAAAATTCCGAGTTTTACACTGTTTTGTGTTTGTTTACATAGAGATATATTTCTGGAGAAGCCCTATTGGTGAATTAAAAAAATCGGGTACAGGGTACCTCGTAACTTTCCTTCATCACATCGGATTCGCTACGCTCATCCTCCCTGCTTGGAACTCGCTTCGCTCGTCCTCTGATATTAACTTCATCCGTTTCATTCTCAGCGGTCACCCATACTGCACTGACCACGTCAATGCTGCTTAATTACGAAACTAACTGTACTTATTTATTAAATAAAGGTACACACTTACCAAATATAAAAATCAAATCATTTTCTGATGTTTTCGATAAAAATTAAAACACAAAATCACAAGTCATTCGATAAAATTAAACTAATGCTGATAATGAGATGAAACTGGAACATAATTAGTCTTTACATGACCTCATGCGTGCCTAATCTCAAACTGATCGCATAATTTTTTTCGCATTTTATGATTTTTCAAATTTTGCTGCGTCATTATTGCAAATTAATGACGTCAAAATCTAAATAGCACAACTACAGCAGTAGACTGATTTTTGTGCAAAGTTTCAACTCTCTAGCATGAATACACTGGGGGCTACGATGATAACAGACATACACACATACACTCTCTCACACACACACCACACACACATGACTTTTCTAAAGTCCATTAAGTTATGTACACAGGATGATTGAACAGAAGTCTCTGGAGCGTTGGAAGCTGCATGGAGAGCTACGACGAAAGGTTCTTTTACAAAGCTCTACTTCCCGACTGTTAAAAGCAGGTTAAAGTCACCTATGCGTATGAGTTATAAGTTGACTCAAGCATTGACAGGTCATGGAGGACTGCCGCGTACTTCCATCGCTTTAAGATTAAGGACGATCCCAGCTGTAGTTGCAGTGCTCGTGAACCACAAACATGGCAGCATTTGGTCCAAAATTGTTCACTTTTTGAAAGGGAGCGAAGCCATCTACTCAGACAGGTGGTTCTACAAGGAGATACGTGGCCCGTTTCTGAACAACTTCTCGTCTCAAAATATCTCGACGAATTTCAGTTATTTGTGAACAAATTAGATTTCGATTTATTAGGCTAGTTATTATATTTCAATATGTAGTTATTATCAAGAATTATTTATATTTTTTACTGATCTATATTATTATTATTACTATTATTTATAATTTTTATTATTATTATTACTTAATTAAAAAAAAAAAAAAAAAAAAAAACAGCTTGGACTGATGTAATCTTTATTTTCCTTGTGGTGGTGAGTATCAAAGTATTGTTTGTTTCTTCTTACCCTGAGTCTTCTTTTATGTTTTATCTGAATTTTCTTGAAAAATTGAGGACGTACATGCACTGTACTTGATTGCTAAATTGGCTTGCTTTTGGTCAAATGGACGCAAGATTTGCTATTCGAGAAAATTAGTAAAGCAGAGTCAAATCATCTCAGATTTTATAATAATACCCAGCAGGACTTATGCGTAGCAGATGGATCAACGGATATTTTTATAAGTTATTTTCTGTCTTAATTATAAATTTTGAATTTAATTGCATGAATATTATAATAAATTTATTGTAAGTTTGTTAAATGCATGTTAATAAATAATGGGGGCATGCAGAATGGGGTCCCTGTACTTATGTTATTAAGTCAGGAAAAAAAAAAAAAAAAAAAAAAAAAAAAAAAAAAAAAAAAAAAACACACACACAAATACAAACAAACAACTTGTGAAAACCACTCAGGAGGCCTTTAAAACACATGAAACTGATAATTCATCCCGTTTTGGTTTTTTTGCACTCAAAATACTTTTCCTATATAAGTACGGTATAAATGATGGAAAGTAATAACCTGACTACCTTCGACACAATAGTTTTCCTATATAAAAACCGTAGGGATATTATTACTAGAGGGGCTCTATTGGTTGAATATTGAAACATCGAAAAAATAACCTGACTACCTTCGACACAATACTTTTCCTATATAAAACCATAGAGATATTATTACTAGAGGGGCTCTATGGGTTGAATTTTGAAACATCGAAAAAATAACCTGACTACCTTCGACTTTTAATATAATAAATAAACAGAACAAAATTACAGTAACATATATTAAAGAACGTTTAAATACATATTAAAACACAGATAATGTCGGAGGGCCAAAAACAATTGTTTTATTATAACTTTAACTTAGTCTTGAAGGAGGTTTCAATGAGGTTACACAGAGCCCCTGAGAGGCCCAAAGGTGTTTCAGGACTCTCAATGTATTAAGATATGCTATGCCCCTTCTAGTAGGGAGTCACCCGTGGTGTAGTTGTTAAGGTACGCGGCCAATACACAGAATGAATGGACTTTAGTCATGGGTTCAATCCCAACACGGGCCTCTAGGATTTTTATGAGAGAGGGATACAAATTATGCGTACTACGTCCTTCAGAAGGGACGTAAAGCCGGTGGTATCGAGCCTGTGCGTTGTCAGGTATTCGTTAAAGATCCCTTACCCTAAATGAAACTGGGTATAAGCAAAATTTTGGACCCTGATTGTAGATTCATAATAATACTATACTGTTTCTGCCCTGGTTAAACAGTGAGGGCACGTGTTGTTCCTAGTTTGAAGTATTTTCACTGAGTCAGTGAAAATATGTATGATTGCTTGAAAAAGCATGAGAGGAACCATAGAAATTCACGGCTCTTCTGTCTAGATTAGATGAAATATACCTACACTTGAAATTAAAAGGAGTAGAACACTATCTTAGGGAGCTGGCAAAAAGGGCCCAACAACGTGGCCTACTTGCTGGAGTTACTACCACTCCCCCCATATTACTATCACTGCCCCTTCTAGTATATATCTCTATGTATAAAACAGTATAAGATGAGGAGAAAGTAACAAATAACCTTTTAATCCCTCCACGATTCATACCAATTATAAAATACAGGTAATTAAACATTTTCAACCAAACCAAACACATTCAAAAGGTTTATAAAACTTTCCATAAGGATTCTTTGAACAAAAATCATTATTCCACTAAGCATGAAATGAGAGGGTGGCTAAATAAAAAAGAAAATTCCTGAACGTAAACAATAGGTCTAAACTTTTTTCTCCGACTAATAACTGCATCTGCACGTTGTAACAGTCCGACCCTAAATCTGATCAAATCCGTCCAATACTTGGAACAAAAGACTGACGAGGGTAAGTCCGTGCTACTGGTAAGTCCCTATTAATATGTAAATTTCCTTCTCATCAGTTTAAGTGATGGATGCTTCGCGATTGCCTTTGTTTCGATACTTCCCACGCAGTTGTTTTTAATTATTTTCGGCAGATGATGGTTAAGTATGCTGGTGCTTGACAATGCTTAAACAATCTGTTCGTAAACCCGACACGCTAAAATTTGATGAAAATTAATAATAATTTTAATTTCTCATAATTATTTATTTCTGATTTCAAGTATAACTTCAGAAAAATGAGTACGCTAATTCGCTATAACTTTGGACTTACTTCGCTCGTCCTTAGAAAATATAAACGTCTAATTAATAATTTAGTACATCGTCAGACTCGCTTTGTTCGTCCTTTATACTTTGATAGCAGTTATTTTATTGCAGGTCATACTTATGGATTCTATAATATTGTATAGCATGGAAACCTAGCTCCTAAACGGTGAGGATCTAAAAAACATTGTCGAGTTTACCTATTTCAGACAGTGGCCTAGAGACCAGTTAAACAAACCATAAATCGTTTTCATACAGTCATTTTATTTTTATATAAATCTTTATTTGCTTTAGTTCGTATATTCATTTAATATATTTATTTCTTTTATTTTATTTATTTATCTTTATTATTCTTTATTTCTTCATATTTATTTATTTTTATTATTATTATTATTTATTTATTTTTTTTTCTTCTCTTTTTTATTAAAATGATTCTGCATCTATTTATACTAAATCTATCAACACCCGTCAGAGTGCAATCACTGGATTGTTTCTCTTACCAGCCTCTCAAGTCAACGAAACTAAGCTAGTCCTAATACTTGTAACAATAATTATTCTTGCACTCAATATAAGCGTCAAAAAATAGCAATTTAGGCTGTAAAATAACATTCGACGTCGTAACAAAAAGACATCATATCAAGAATAGGGCAAGTAAATACTTCATTTAATAAGAAGAAAAACTTGTTTTCTTCAAGTAATATTAGCCTTTCACTCCATACAAAAACATTTGTATAGAGTTTTGGAATCACTGCCGTATTCCTCTACGGCAGTGAGACTTGGACATTCGGGAAATTGGAGGAGAGCAGGATAGAGGCGTTATTACGTTATTACTCTACCAAACTGAACTGGTTTTGTACAGCATTGTGATCCATGATGTCCTACATCCCTGAAGATGCCTCCCACAGTGGAAGCGAAACGTCGGATTCTTCATCTACATTGACGCGGTCACCACCGGATGACCTAAATCTTCATGCAATGACTGCGGAAGGCTACGCAGTTAATTAATTATTAAAGATGATGTTGACTGCCAATCATATTATGATTTGAAAACTCTAACCGAGAGCAGATATGATTGGAGAGCTGCCACAAACCATTCTTAGGATTGATGACTTAAGAATATAAAAGATAGTATAGTAGGGAGGAATTTAAAATTCAGAATCGTCTGATTTATTTCTCACTGATAAAGGAAAGTCCATTTCATTCACAAAAACAACTGAAACCGGTCCGTCACTGTACCAATAATTACTATCCCCCCAAAAAAATTCAATAAACCTTAATCAAAAGAAAATATCATAACAAACAGAAAAGAACACCTTATAAAACATTTTGCTAACAAAAAGAATATCAAGCCCCCTGATCTTAAAATAAAAGAAACAAAAAAACAAAAGAAAACGCACTGTCTGCCCTAGTAAAATAAACCCTTAAACAATAAAATAAGTCAATATTCACCCCTTTTCCTTAATCTTCTTGACTTCTTGTTCTTTAAACCTTCATTAAAATATTTCTTTTCTTTTGTCTACTTTCTTTTTTATTTCTACCTTCAATTTCTCCTTTGTAGTTGTTTACCAAACCATTTATTATTACTTTTTCTTATGCACAATTATAATTGTTTTGCCATATCTATTTCTTTTATACACACACATCCCAAGTATTTATTCATTTTATTGTATGCACTTATGATTATTTTAATATTCCATTCATGTTATTTAATCATTCTCTTTTTATTTTATTGTTTAATTTAAAATTTAAAATGGTATTTCTTTTTTATTACTTTTCCTCGCCTCTAACCGTAAGTATGTAGGAAAAGTATTGTGTTCATATTACATATACGAAACCTAGGATACATCAAATTCATTTTTATGTCAGGCATATTTATGGCGTTCTGAGTGAGGGAGCTGGGTAATCATGCTGCCTGTCTGTGTGTCTGTTATTTCTTTCACTCGGATTTCGCTGAAATCCAGGATTTCGGGATTTGGCTGAAGGTTCAACCCCGTTTTTAACTCCCTAGGGGGTTCGACCCACCGGCAGTTGTCGTGTAAATCGGATTGAACACAGGGTTCAATCCTGAAACCGTCTAAACTATAGTTTACAAAATGTGGGGATTGAGCCCCGTTTTAACCCCTTTCGTGTGAACAGTAAGGGTTGAACCCCCTACGTTGTATAACTCCCGTTGTGTTTACGCTAGAGAGTTGAAAAATGGCACAAAAATCAGACATAAGGATTAGTTGTGCTAAATATATCTCAGAACCAATAAATAAAGTTTAAAGACCGCCAGTTCGAAGTTATGACGATGTAAACAGTAAAAATATCTTAGGACTGAATCTTGATGTATTACTATCTATAATGTATAAGTTAAGTTTACAATATTTATTTTTTATCTTTAATTTTATTAAATTTATCTGGAAACGACACCCACGTATAAAGTTAGTTAAAAAATCAGAACTTGAAAAAAATAGATGTTTGTACTTAGAGTTTTTACATATGATGATGAGGTAGCGGTTTGAATGATGGCTGTGGATGGTTCAAACCTTTTTCGAAAGACGCTTCCAAGCTTTATTTTTTTTTGTTTTAATTGGCAATAGTTCAGCAAATGAAAGTACTGGTAGAGACTTTATAATCTGTGCTCTAATAAAATTAAAACCGACTCCAGTAGCTCAATGGTAGAGCGCTCACCTTTCGACCTGGAGGTCGAGGGCGAGCTGGGGAGGAACCTTAATATGAGGTTATTGCTTGTACCGTACACCCGGGAGGTCTTGAATTCAATGCTGGCCAACCCAGCCTGGGTTTTTATAGGGTTGGTTCCTATTTCTTCTGAGACGAGTCTGCATCCACGAGTCCGTTGTCTCCAGCTCTTCAAGAGTCTAGGTTCAGCGGGCAGGAGATGAAGGTCGGAAAGATGTAGTGTGAGTTACCTCTAAGAGTGTTTAAATTACTGAGTTTAATCTTTATTTTGTTATAGATATATAACAAAATATAAAGAACAAAATTGAACAATATATAAGAACAACAATACTTAGGAACAATATATAAAGATTATCAACCCATTTAAATTGAATTTTTGTAAAAACTAAGAATTCTTTTATTGATACTTATTTTGATACTTAATTGAAAAGATTATTATTATATTAATTAAAAAAAAAAAATAATTTAGTTTTGGAGGCAAGATCACTTCTTTTAAATAAATAATTTATACTGCTACTAAATCCGCTTAATCTCGAGTTCAAGGGATGAAGCTATATATTTAGTCTTAACCCATGAAATCAAAATAAACAGTTGGTCTATACCAAGTTGAAATTTTTCTAAAATATTGATCAGGTATCGAACCTCCGGTATAAACTTATCTGTGTTTGCATCTCGAGAACACCTTTTTTTTATTAAACAGAGAGAGCAGAAACGTTTTGACAAGTAATTTATTACAGCGAATGAATATGAGAAAAAATATTTAAATCGGTTTTTTGCGATATTGCGATTTTCGGGCTTCTTGTATTAACGGAAGTATCGTTTGAGTTAAAATAAGGGCCTTCGGCTAGTAACCGCTACGCTACCATAGACATTCCAGTAGCCGCTTCGCGACCACATTATTTATTAATTATTTTTTCATATTATTTGCTGTTACATACAGCAAATTATCATCGCCTACCTCGCTGAGGACCCATGGGAGCTATTTTTCCTGTTTGTCTGGGACAGTAGGCTAACAAAAGCGATACAAGAGGTGGAGAGGTGTACCTCTTCTATATTACATTCCCATCTTTTTGTACTACCGAACCCAACAGATATCATAGAGGTCATTTACCTAGAATTATACCGATATACAACATTATATACATATGTATTCCGCTTACGCCACTTAGGATGGTTTGATTGTTACCTGTCTCAATCGATTTGTTTGTTTTTTTCATGACGGACTGAGAAGGCACTAAAAACTATAACTCGACCAAAAAAAAAATTAAACTCTTTAGTTGAATTACAGTTGGTTGTGAAATTTTTAACGTATTATTTAAAATATCGAGAAATAATCTAATCGATTTTGAAATTTGGTACAATTAATATACCAATTATATACCTACGTAATAAATAAGTACACTAAGTAACTGTAGGGATCTTTAACGAGTACCTGACAACGCGCAGCCTCAAGACCACCAGCTTTTCGTCCCTTCTGAAGGACGTGGAACGCAGAATACAATCCCTCTCATAAAAATCCCAGAGGCCTGTGCTGGGATTGAACCCATGACTAAATAAACTCGGAAGTTTAAAGTCCATTCATTCTGTGTATAGGCTGCGTACCTTAACCTCTACACACGGGTGACTCCCTAAACTTAAATAAGAATAATATAAACACGAATTAAGTGTTTAATAACACCAAAAATAAGAATGATAAAAGCAACGAAAAGTAATAAATTATGCTCAATCATACATAAATAATAATAAAAAGAAATCGAAATAAAACAAAAAAAGAACCGAAATAAGAAGTGTGAATCGGTTCATTGATTTTTGATCCGTGAAGATCTTGAATTACATCTTGTGGTTGTTCTTCAATTCTGATCCTTTCTTGATCTTTAAGAAAATGATTGAAAAGGAGGAACTGTGAAAATATGATTTCATCAATAAAAAAATTAAAAAGAAGAAAAAAAAATTAAAAAGAAATAAGAAAATAATAAAAAATATCTTTTCCCATGAATATACTGAACGAAATGTATATGACGAAAGAAGAATATTCTTCTTTCGTCATATTTTCCGAATTACAAGGTGTCACAGTGTTATTATTTCTTTCTCTTCTTTTAACTGTTTATGTATAATAATTTGGATCGAATGAGGATAAAGCAAAATAATATATCATAAGAAATGAATAAAGAATGTGGTCAAAGAAAACGTAAAAACCGTAAAAATTGTTGGATGGAATTTATTAAAAAAAAAATAGTTTCATATTTATTTATCTAATATAAGATTTAATTTTTAAAGTGCTAAGTAAAAAAGTAAGTATACTATATATATGCTTATATAGTATATATATATATATATATAATATATATATATATATATATATATATATAATATAATATATATATATATATATATATATATATATACTTGGCCCGTAAACGCGTTTTACGTCCCTAGGAACGTAAATATAGTGCAGTGGCTATAAGAGTCATCTATACCCAATAAATCAAATCACAGATCAAATTCTAAATAATGTCAGGAATGAAAAAGAGAATGTGTACAAAAAAATGAAAACCCCCCCACCTACAATTGTTATTATCATCCCTTCAAATTGTAACTTCTCGTTCCCATCATTCATCAACAAATTTTATAAATTAATAAAGATATATTACTTATTATCTAAGTCGTAAATTATTATTATTGGGAATTTGTGCACCCCACCACTACCAAACTAATGTGGAGATCAATAATGCAAATCATCGTTATAATTAAAGTTTGATCATCTCAAACTCATCTAAAATTGAGTTCTTTCGAGCCACAATTGTAGATCCATTGATTGACTTAATGAAACCATCAAATAAAAAGTTCGGACGTTTAACATAATAAAAAAATAATCCTGACAATCCATTGATCTATAAAAAGCTTTAGATCCATTGTTTGATAAAACGAAAAATCATTTACCTTAATGGACCCCTTAAAAAAAGAAAAAATAAAGTCAGAACAGAATGATTTATTAGATCCAATTTTTATCTCTACCTACCAAGAAGAACAATTAGGATTTCGGTAGCCAAAAGACGACCAGTAATGAACGAATCACAGGAAGTGAGCAACAAAAAAAAAATAATATATTTGTAATTATTATAAATTACTTTGTGTAAAAAGTGATTATTTTTTTTTCTTTGACCAAATATTTTTTACGGTTTGAAAAAGGAATAAAAAGAGAATGAGTCATTAAAAAAATATATATAAATAAAAGGTAAGTAGTTTTAATATATGTTTACTTTTCTTCATTTATAACATAGGTATATAGGAAAAGTATTATGTTGTCCAGAAAAGCCGAAACAGGGATGCACTCGGAATTATCCCTTTCAGGTGGCCTCCTAAGTGAATTTACAATGTTGTCTGTTAATATGTGTATATGCGTGTCTGTTTTCATCGCATCGTATCAGTGTATTTATGCTAGAGATTTAAAACTCGGTAAAAAATCTTTAGGTCTATTAGAATATTTTTTCGCAGTATATATATATATATATATATATATATATATATATATATATATATATATATATATATATATATATATATATATATATATATATATATTATATATATATATGGTTTCCTTTCAGTATGCATACATTACATGTATATCTATACACATACTTCTCGAGGCGCCACAACACTAATCTCACCAGAGAGCTGCATCAACTAATATTGAAGATCTGAGTTTGCCAACTCGTGAAGATCATAGAAAACATGATACCACTATTATAGAAAAAAGGCAGAACTGGAATGAAAACATGTAATTGAAGTATAACTCATCGGATGCAGTCGTGAGATAGTTGGACGATAACAAAAATAGAAGAGAAAACATAACAATTAGCAAAGAAGAAAGACAAATTAAGGGCGAATAGTCAATAACAGATGGTGAAAAGGATGTCAATCCCAATAGGCAATTTTAGGAAATCCAAATTTTCTAAAATGGAAAAATACTCCTCTGTAATAAGATTAAGGTTCTTACCTCTAATTATGAAAAACACAATTTACTCCCTAGAGAGAAAAGTAACTTTAAACTCCAAGGGAGAAAAAGTTAATTTAACTCCCAAGGAGAGAAAGTAACTTCAAACTCCCAAGGAGAAAAAGTAATTTCAAACCCAAGGGAGGAAAGTAACTTCAAACTCCCAAGAGAGAAAAAGTAACATCAAACTTCCAAGGAGAGAAAGTAACTTCAAACTCCCAAGGGAGAAAAAGTAATTTCAAACTCCCAAGGGAGAGAAAGTAACTTCAAACTCCCTAGAGAGAAAAAGTAACTTCAAACTCCCAAGTGAGAAAAAAGTCATTTTATACTCCCAAGAAAGCAACTTTACCTAAAATTTATTTATTTATTTATTTATTCATTTGTATTACAGTTTTATATAACCACAAGAATACAAATAAAATTAGATATTTACAACTTTAAGATAACTTAGACAACTTATAAAAAAACAAATTTCACCACATTTAAAAAAAAAGTTAATATTAATCTACCAATAAAACAAATAATTACGTAATTATAATTGCATGCACGTAAAATTATAAAAAAAACGACAAAAATTAATATGAAACAAATAAAAGAATAATTACAAAAAAAAGAATGTCTCAGTCAAAATTGAAAAGAATAATTATGTGTAATTTATTCATAAGTATAATTGTAATATAACAATAAAAAGACATTGTATTATATAATTATTATAATAATTACAATAGTATTATTCAATTATTAATAATTAAGTTGAAAATAGGTTAAAGTAAACAAATTAGAGAGTGACAGACGTTAGTGAAAATGGATGGGGGTTGGTGCGATAATTTTTTAGTTTTGGTTAGCATGAGGTTGATTAATAGAGATTCAATTTTTAATGTAATTATTTTGTTTTTAATGTTTTTAATAGATGGGATTGTAAAGGATTAAATTATTTGGAATTGTATTGGTTTGTATATACATGTTTTTATCATTGGATAGCAGCATGAGCGGTTCTAATTGGAGGCTAAGGGCTAGACTAAACTAGGGACCCCTACTTTAAAATTAGCCCTGCCCCTCTCAAAAAAAATCTTTATCTGTTAAAAACTTAAAATAACTTAATAAATGAAAAAATCGGGTACAGGGTACCTCGGAACTTTTCCTCATTAGATCGGATTTGCTACGCTCATCCTCCAGCTACGGACTCGCTTTGCTCGTCCTCAGATAAACAAGCCGTAAATTTAGACTGCAACACGTGTCGGACTCGCTTTGCTCGTCTCGGATAAACAAGCGTTAAATTTAGCTGCTTCGGACTCGCTTTGCTCGGTTCCTCGTCCTCAAATAAACAAGCCGTTAAATTTAGACTGCAACACGTCTTCGGACTCGCTTTGCTCGTCCTCAGATAAACAAGCCGTTAAAATACTTGCAACACGTCTTCGGACTCGCTTTGCTCGTCCTCGGATAAACAAGCCGTTAAATTTATACTGCAACACGTCTTCGGACTCGCTTTGCTCGTCCTCAGATAAACAAGCCGTTAAATTTATACTGCAACACGTCTTCGGAAGCTCAGATAAACAAGCCGTTAAATTTAGACTGCAACACGTCTTCGGACTCGCTTCGATCGTCCTCAGATAGTAAATACATTAGGTTCATTCCCAGTGGTCATTTATCCAAGCACTGACCACGTTCGATGCTGCTTAATATTTATGATTCACCAAAAATCATAGATAGACTTGTTGTATTATAACGAAACTTGGTACACTTATTTATTACGTCAAAAGGTACATTTGTACCAAATTTCAACTCAATTGGATTATTTTCTGAGTTTAACATTTTTTTTAAAATACGTATTCAAATCACTCGATAAAAATTTAACTAATACTGATTAAAAGATGATACTTAGCACAAATGTTATTCATATACATAACTACATGCGTGCCAAATTTCAATCGGATCGCATTATTTTCTCGTGTTTTATGACTTTTCGAAGTTTTCGCTGAGTCATTATTGGGAGTTAATGACGTGATAAACAATTATTTTCAGCATAACTAACGGGGGTAGGCTGATTTATACAAAATTTCAACTCTCTGGCATAAATTCAATGGCCGCTACGATGACAACAGACACCACACACACATCCAGAAAGGCAACTTTGCAAAAGCACTAAGGAGGCCTTAAAAACGCATGAAACGGATGATTCCGGTGACATCTTGGTTTCGGATTTTTTACAAGCACCATCCATTTCATATATGTATATATATATATATATATATATATATATATATATATATATATATATATATATATATATATATATATATATATATATATATATATATATGAATATATATATAATATATATATATATATATATATATATATATATATATATATATATATAAATAAATAGGTTGCTGGAGCTCCCCAGTCACAGCTGGTCAAGCCATTACCAAGTCTAAAATAGTCACGCCTAATACACTCATAGTAACTCTGGTATTTGACGTAAACAATTATTTTCACCCTTTGCTTCATCATAAAGTGCTTTAATTCTTATAGTATTACAATTAATTATCGTTCCTATATATTTCTTAATTGCTTTAAACCTTCAGAGGAAAGCGTGGAGCAATTAAAGCAAAAATATAATTGTTTTCTTTTTGTGATATATCAAAATAATGCTTTAAGAGAACGAAGTATGGAAGACGCTTAGTGAGTTGGTTATTGTAGAATTATGCTAATTAGCAGGGATAAATAACTTACTTTAGCATCCAAGAAATGAAATCTGAAAAAATACGATTGAATTTAATTTAGGGTTAGAATATAACTTTTCATTTAGTTTACGAACTTTCTCTTCAATTAGTTATTCGTATTCAAGCTTAGGATTTGTTAAAATCCTAAATTTTAACAAAGTCAATCTTTAAGCGAATGTTGGTGAAATCATAGAGATATTATTACTACTGGGGGCTTTTTTTTTTTTTTTTTTTTTTTTTATTGTGCGCGCTCCACTCTTAAGTACTACTACACGCACTGTTCAGTATTAGGAAAAGAATCGGTGAAAACTTATTTTTTTTTTTTTTTTTTTTTATAATTACTTACATATTTTGCATTTGAATATTCCTTTATCATATAAAAAAAAATTATTAATTGTCCTTAAGCGATTTTTTTATTATTATTATTATCAATTTTTTATTTATTATTGTTTCCATATTTAAATTTAAGTGTTTTTATTGGTTGAATTTTAAAGTAACAAAAAAATATCCTGACCGCGATCGACTGTCAAAATAATAAAAAGCAACAAAAATTACATTTGCTTATTGTACGAGAAATTTAAAAATACAAATCAAAAAACAAAAAATCGGGTACAGGTACCTCGGACTTTTCCTCATCACATCGGATTCGGTACGCTCATACTCCCTACAGCGGACTCGCATCGCTCGTCCTCAGAAAATAAATTCCTCCGTTTCATTCCCAGCGGACATCCATCTAGGTACTTACCAAGAGATGTAGTTGACTCTTGTCCCATGATTGAAAGATAACTTGACGAAAAGAATGAGTACATAATTTGCTAATACCTAATTTTCTATTCAAATTAGACAAAGGAAGTAATATTGTCCGCATAATCTTCTGTAATTTCTTCTCTGAAATGTTATTCTCATCAATTGTTGCGTAAATAAAGAGAAACTATTTCCACTCTCTCGACTCTGATAATATGATGATAATATGTCAATGAAATAAAAAAAAAAATAAAAGACAAAAAAAAGAAATAAATTTTAATAAAATAAGAATATATATTACATACATGAAATAATAAATTTACAGTTTAAAAAATAAACTCGTAAAATAAACAAAATGAATAAATGACATTCCAGATTGAATTCACCTTTTTTTGTAGAAAGCAATAAAAAAATAATCACAATAAAGACAAAAGAAATATCACGTTAAGAACATAATAAATGTGTGTTTTCTAGTTGACAAAACATTTCACAATTGTCTTTTTTTTAAGCACAAAGAGATTAGTTGTGCTAAATTAAGAAAAAAAAAATTCCGTGTACATTTTTTTTGTTTAATTTACATAGTTTACATTGTTATTTGTTTTCCTATTACGCTTATTCCG
>JACMZG010000419.1:0-17500 GCA_018340805.1 Microvelia longipes | reverse complement strand
TATATACTTATATACTTATATACTTATATCAGCAGAACAAAATAAAACAAAATTGCTATTTCTACGAAATTTGATTTTTTGCAAAAGAATTCAAAATTTGAAAATCTCTCCATAAGGACGTAATGTAAAAATCTCGATTTTTAAGGTAAATATTTGAAAATTAAAATTTTGCTGACCAAATCTATGGAAATTTCAACAAAATTTGGTTAAAATCCATTAAAATATAATTTTTTTGTTTGAATAAATATAAATTAAATATTAATTAATTAATTTGCCAGCTGAAAAGCTGGCTTTTTTGCTCAAAAAATTTTCATAGCTCAATTATTCGTTTTGACATTCATGATGCTTGGCATAAATCACATATCGTATAAGATACCATATCAATATAAGTATAAATATAAAAAAATTATAGGCTTTTTTTCTCAAAAATTTTCCAGAGATTATTTATATAATATAAAAGAAAATATCTATGCCAGCTTAAATGCTGGCTTTTTTGCTCGAAAAAATTTCAGAAGTTATTCATTTGTTTTATTATAAACTAACACAAAAAAAAAACAAAAAGATATTGTTTGTTTATAACAAATGCTCGTCATAGTGATTTCATATAAATTTGGTTTTCTTTATTTATTTTTTAAAAAATATTTTAGAAAAACTGCTGAAACTGCTCCTCATTGTATAAAATCTTCGATTAATAAAAAAAGAAACTACAGTGAAAGGACCGCGAATATAAATTTTAGAATAAAAATTCTGTAAAGATCATCCGCATGAAAGTGAAATCAAGAAAGAGAACATTGCATAAAATAAAAAGAATATTTATAAATTTTAAAAGATCATACACATAGTTTCTCTAGCCGTAACCAGGAAGGTATAAATAAAACATTGTATTTAATTGTGCTTTTAACCAGCGCATTTTTTAATTTAATTTTCAATTTTCAGAAATAATAACTATCATGTAAATGTAAAGAGAGTAATAGTTACTCCCGCTTGACTGATAATAATAATAATAATAATAATAATAATAATAATAATAATAATAATAATAATAATAATAATAATAAATAATAATAATAATAATAATAATAATAATATAAATAATAATATAATAATAATAATAATAAATAATAATAATAATAATAATAATAATAATAATAATAATAATAATAATAATAATAATAATAATATAATAATATAATAATAATAATAATAATAAATAAATAATAATAATAATAATAAATAATAATAATAATAATAATAATAATAATAATAATAATAATATAATATAATAATATAATAATAATAATAATAATAATAATAATAATATAATAATAATAATAATAATAATAATATAATAATAATAATAATAATAATAATAATAATAATAATAATAATAATAATAATAATATAATAATATAATAATAATATAATAATAATAATAATAATAATAATAATAATAATAATAATAATAATAATAATAATAATAATATAATAATAATAATCGATTTTACATTTAACAATCGATTTTATTCAATAAAATGTAATAAATGTTTATTAATTTTATATTACTTATAATAATAAGTAGTTTGTTAATAAGTAATATTTCATTTGAAACTTAAAAAATAAAATAATTTTTACACAAAATTTCAAAGAAAAATGCAAATATTTCATGTCATAAAATCAAATATTACAGTTTTTATACATTTTCGACTTAGAAAATAATCGAGAATTTTTATTTTAAAAAAATCTTTTCTTAATTATTTCTCTGTTATTTCCCAATTTATTAAATACTACCCATGTTAGATAACTAATGCTATATATTGGTAGTCTATGTAAAGTTGACATAGTATTATATATACTGTTGATTTTTGATTATCAATGAAATTAAACTCATATATTCGTTATGAATTATGGGTAAATGAAAAAATGTTGTAGTGGCGAATGTTGTTTCGGTAACGGTTTCCAAATGCGTGGAGTTATTGTCTACTACGTACCATGAACAAGGGTAAATATAGCTTTCGCTTTGAAGCGTTAGTAATTTAAATTTCTATTGTCCAGGCCTTTTTCTAGTCAGATACAGTTGTGAAGCTTGCTTTGCGATTGTTTATTGCTTGTTAGTTGAATTTGTTGAATCAAAACGCTAACAATAAAAGCAATTCAATGAATATCATATATTTAAATATATAACGAATGGCCTATTTTAGTTATCGGTTAAACGATAGCTAAGCGATTGAATAAAAATCGTACGTATCATTATTGATGAAAACGTAAATGCTAAGTAGAGTAAACTGAAATGATCAAGCTTTTATGCATCGATGATGCATTGAGTAAACGATATTTATATTTTGGATTTAATATAATGTGACTGAGAAAAATGGTAAAACATTTTTCTTTTCAAATCAGTTAATAAAAATGAGACTTGATTATACATTGTATTTAAATCATTTATTGCAAAAAATAAAAATCGTTGAAAGGGTGATAATTAAATTTATTTCACAAAATAGTGGTTTTTTAAATGAAATTGCTGTTTTTGGATTATCATGTGGTTAATGCTTGATCGATTGATAAAGTTAATGATACTTGTGTTTATTGATTTTCAATATCTTTAGTGACTACTTAATTGAAACCATGTTAAGTAGAGTACGTAAAATAAATATCTGGTTGATCCTGCCAGTAGTCATATGCTTATCTCAAAGATTAAGCCATGCATGTCTTAGTACAAAGTCTCGTACACTTAAACCGCGATGGCTCATTATAACAGCTATGATTTGAGAGATTCTATCATTTTGCCATGGGATAACTGTGGTAATTCTAGAGCTAATATCTAACAGAATGCCGTGACTCACGAAGCGGCGGATTTATTAGATCAAAATCAACCTGGTGAAAACCGGTTTTTTGATGACTCTGGATAATTTTACTGATCGTACGACCTTTGTGTTGACGACATATCTCTTGAAGTGGCTGACCTATCAACTTTCGATGGTAAGATCAAAGCTTACCATGGTTGTAACGGGTAACGGGGAATCAGTGTTCGATTCCGGAGAGGGAGCCTGAGAAACGGCTACCACATCCACGGAAGGCAGCAGGCGCGTAAATTACCCAATACCGGTTCGGTGAGGTAGTGACAAAAAATAACAATATGGGCCCTAGTGGTTTCATAATTGCAATGAGAACATTTTAAATACTTTATCAAGTATCAATTGGAGGGCAAGTCTGGTGCCAGCAGCCGCGGTAATTCCAGCTCCAATAGCGTATATTAAAGTTGTTGCAGTTAAAAAGCTCGTAGTTGAAATTGAGGAAAAAGATGGTTTGAAATCTTTGATTGAAAGCTATCTTGTCCTTCGACGTCGTGTATCTTTGATGCTCTTTAATGGGTGTTGAGGATGACCGACAAGTTTACTTTGAAAAAATTAGAGTGCTTAAAGCAGGCTGATGCTTGCATATTGTTGCATGGAATAATAAAATAAGACTTCGGTTTTATTTTGTTGGTTTTCGAAACTGAAGTAATGATTAAAAGAGACTGCCGGGGCATATGTATGCTGGTGCTAGAGGTGAAATTCTTAGATCATCAGCAGACAGTCTACTGCGAAAGCATTTGCCAAGAATGTTTTCATTAATCAAGAACGAAAGTCAGAGGATCGAAGACGATCAGATACCGTCCTAGTTCTGACCATAAACTATGCCAACTGACAGTTCGCGAAGGTAATTTAAATCTCCTTGCGAGAAGTCACCGGGAAACCTAAGTCTATGGGTTCCGGGGGAAGTATGGTTGCAAAGCTGAAACTTAAAGGAATTGACGGAAGGGCACCACCAGGAGTGGAGCCTGCGGCTTAATTTGACTCAACACGGGAAATCACCCGGTCCGGACACTGTGAGGATTGACAGATTGATAGCTCTTTCTTGATTCGGTGGGTGGTGGTGCATGGCCGTTCTTAGTTGGTGGAGCGATTTGTCTGGTTAATTCCGTTAACGAACGAGACTCTAACCTGCTAAATAGTACATTTGTTTTAAAATAGCAAATGCTGACTTCTTAGAGGAATAAATAGCGTTTAGCTAAATGAAAAAGAGCAATAACAGGTCTGTGATGCCCTTAGATGTCCGGGGCCGCACGCGCGCTACAATGGCAGTAACAGCGAGTTTAATTCCTAGCTAGAAATGGCTGGGTAACCTGCTTAATCACTGTCGTGTCAGGAATAGTGGATTGAAATTATTCCACTTGAACGAGGAATTCCTAGTAAGTGCAAGTCACTAGCTTGCGCTGATTACGTCCCTGCCCTTTGTACACACCGCCCGTCGCTACTACCGATTGAATGGTTTAGTGAGATCGTTGGATTCCGATTTAAGAAATGGCAACATTTCTATAGTTGGGAAAAGACAATCAAACTTGATCATTTAGAGGAAGTAAAAGTCGTAACAAGGTTTCCGTAGGTGAACCTGCGGAAGGATCATTATTAGTTCATTGAAATTAAAAGAACGATTAGAATTTACAGCTGACATGCTATAAATTAAATTAAAAAAACGATTTTGGCTCTAATAATTCATTTTATAATGAATTATTAAATATAAAAAAGTGCTGATTTTAATTTACTAATTACATATTATGCTACTTGGATTGTTTTATTGCGAAGTATTCGGCTCGCTAAACAATAAATCGACTCGTTTTATAGTAGTAAATATGGTTTCAAGTGCTAGTAGTAAATTAATCAGCATTAAACCAACACATTCACGGGGTGCCTATGGTATTTTTCGAAATACCGAGTACTCATATAAACATTTTTATTGGGTGTTGTTTATATGACAGACTTATGTCCGTAGTCTCTCGTAAAAAGGAAATTACAAAACACAAGTTGTTGGCACTGATAAAAACAATATCAAAGCATTATCAGGATATTGTGCAAGGTTTAATTAGTTTAGTAATATAATATCTTTAAAAATTTAGTGTTATTTATTTGGTCAATATACGAATTCAAGTTGCAGTGATTAATAATAACTGGTCTAATGCTTTGTGTATAAATATCCGAATTCAGTTATTTTATTAATCATTTATTTGGCAAAACTGCAATTGGCTAAAGAATTTGTATGTTGATTAACACGATATTATATGAAAAGCTGCCCCGTGTGTTTCTATTTCTATTTAACTTTACAGTATCGTTTGGTGATCAAATGATAATGGCAATCCTCGACTTTGTAAAAGAAGTTGGGTTGATTGAAAATTAGAATATGGATCGCTGTAAAAAGCATCTGTATATTATTAACCACTTTAAGCGATGGATCACTCGGCTCGCACGTCGATGAAGAACGTAGCAAAACATGTGAATTAATGTGAACTGCACAACGCTCTGATCATTGACATTTTGAACGCAAATGGCGGCTATGGGTCAACCTATAGCCACATCTGTCTGAGGGTCGGCATAGCATTTATCATTACGTTCAATAGTAATGTTTTGAGGGGTTCACTTTTGGTTTTTATTTCAATCGAAAGTGCCTCTTTAAGGTGATAGTGTATTTGTTAAACAAGTACACCTCTATGGAAACATAGAGTTTCGATTTTTGAAATGCTATTAATATACAGTTTATACATATGAAATTAACATAAAGTTAATGCTGTTGTTGAAGTTAATAGATTTATTTGTTATTGTTACTATTGTTTTCATAATTTATTGACCATTGTATAGAAAGAAGAAAAGGCAAATAAACAATGTTTGAATGGGTTGTTGATTTATTTGTTTGATCTTTTAAATATATTTTGGATTGATAAATAGAAATAATGATGCTATTAATGACAATGACAATTTAATTTTGCATATCAATATGTGCGTTTCAGTATTAATTGACGTATTGAATTAGTGTTTTAAAATATAATTGAACAAGTTTGACGGAAATTCTGGATTATTGAAATTATTTGATATCATTTGATGCATACATAATTTTAATTTTCTCCAGTGCCGCAGCTTAATGAGTTGCGTTCTGGTGCATATGTGTGCTGTCACCTGTGAGATTTTAGTAAATAATCAATTAAATTGTCAAGGAATTTCGAATTTATTATTTATTTGTTCAATTAACTTTTAAATCCGACCTCAGATCAGATGAGATTACCCGCTGAACTTAAGCATATCATTAAGCGGAGGAAAAGAAACTAACAAGGATTTCCCCAGTAGTGGCGAACGACCGGGAATTAGCCCAGCACTGAATCCTGTATCTTTGATATTAGGAGTTGTGGTGTAAAGGTTGCGTTTTTAATTGTTGAGTATACTCCAAATTCACTTGATTGTGATGTTGTCCATAGACGGTGTTAGACCGGTTGGAGTGTACGAGGCTTTTATTGATGTTTCCTATGAGTCGGATTGTTTGAGAATGCAGTCCAAATTGGGTGGTAAACTCCATCTAAGGCTAAATACTTGTGCGAGTCCGATAGTAAACAAGTACCGTGAGGGAAAGTTGAAAAGAACTTTGAAGAGAGAGTTAAATAGTACGTGAAATCGCTTAGAGGTAAACGAGTAGAGCCGAAACTGATATATGGGATTCAGTTGATTGTCTGTCAATCTTATTTTAGCAAAATCTCACTAGGAATTGCTAATTTAAGCTCATAATGGACGATCAATGCACTTTCCATGTATCAAAACTGCGACCAATAGTGCCGTTTTTCTGTCGTAATGGTGAAGGTGACCAATTCTTCGGAATCGGTTTTATAGCTCATTGCACGGTTAAATTTGGTGTATTGGTGATTTCGATTTGCTGATATTGGCTGTTGGTAATGCTGATTGTTTGATTGTGAGCTCATAAGAGATTGCTTTTGAATGTTTAGTATAACTGATGGTCGATGGGCAAATCTAGTAAGTCTGCAGTGTATATGTAGGTTACCTACTTGTCCCGTCTTGAAACACGGACCAAGGAGTTTTATATGATCGCGAGTCAAAGGGCCTTACGAAACCCCATGGCGAAATTAATGTAAAGGTTTGCTTCGGTAAACTGTGATGTGACCTCTGTTAAAAGACAGAGTGCAACATCGACCCGTCTAAAGATGTTCGCATCTGGGCGGAGTTTGAGCGATCATGTAGAGACCCGAAAGATGGTGAACTATGCTTGTGCAGGTTGAAGTCAGAGGAAACTCTGATGGAGGACCGCCGCGGTTCTGACGTGCAAATCGATCGTCGGACACAAGTATAGGGGCGAAAGACTAATCGAACCATCTAGTAGCTGGTTCCCTCCGAAGTTTCCCTCAGGATAGCTGACATTTGTTGTTGTAGTTTTACCTGGTAAAGCGAATGATTAGAAGTATTGGGGACGAAATGTTCTCAACTTATTCTCAAACTTTAAATGGGTTCGATGTGCGTCTTTCTTTATTGAAGATGTGCATTGAATACAAATGTCTAGTGGGCCATTTTTGGTAAGCAGAACTGGCGATGTGGGATGAACCAAACATCTGGTTAAGGTGCCTAACATCACGCTCATGAGAAACCACAAAAGGTGTTGGTTGATAAAGACAGCAGGACGGTGGACATGGAAGTCGTCATCCGCTAAGGAGTGTGTAACAACTCACCTGCCGAATCAACCAGCCCTGAAAATGGATGGCGCTGTAGCGTGGACCTATACCGGATCGATATCGCAAGTTTTATTAAAACGAGTAAGCGGTATCGTGTAGGAGGGTGCCGTGGTTGCTAAGAAGCTACTGGCGTAAGTCAGAGTGGAGCGGTCACGGGTACAGATCTTGGTAGTAGTAGCAATTATTCAAGTGAGATCCTTGAAGACTGAAGTGGAGAAGGGTTCCATGTGAACAGCATTTGAACATGGGTTAGTCGGTCCTAAGCGATCTGATAATTCAGTTATCAGAAAGAGGTGATAGACATTAGCAATAGTGTTTATAATTGACTTTAGCCTCTTGAAGCGAAAGGGAATCAGGTTAACATTCCTGAACTTGAATACGGAAATTTGGTTGTTTCGGCAACACAAGGTGGCAACACAAGCGATCTCAGAGACGTCATCAAGTGTTTCGGGAAGAGTTCTCTTTTCTTTGTATACATAACATGTCCCTAGAATCAGGTATCTGGAGAAAGGGATGTGAAATGTAAAAGCATCACGGTTCTTGTGGTGTCCGAAGCGCCCCTGATGGCCCTTGAAAATCTGAGGGAGCAGTTATAAATTTCGTTTCAAGCCGTACCGATATCCGCAGCAGGTCTCCAAGGTGAGCAGCCTATAGCCTTAGAACAATGTAGGTAAGGGAAGTCGGCAAACTAGATCCGTACCTTCGGTAAAAGGATTGGCTAGGGACCGGGCATGATGGGCTTATCAAGAAGTTGATTGAATTGGAATTGGCTGTTTGATTCTGTTTTGGGGCAACTTAAATGGAGTTGAAATGGAACTCTTTTGACTCGATTGATGGCGGGTTGCTATATTTGTGATTTTCGGATTAATGGTCGCTGTACAATTAACGATCAACCTAGAACTGGCATGGACTAGAGGAATCCGACTGTCTAATTAAAACAAAGCATTGCGATGGCTGGTGAACGGCTTTGACGCAATGTGATTTCTGCCCAGTGCCATGAATGTCAACGTGAAGAAATTCAAACAAGCGCTGGTTAACGGGAGTAACTATGACTCTCTTCAGGTAGCCAAATGCCTCGTCATCTAATTAGTGACGTGCATGAATGGATTAACGAGATTCCTACTGTCCCTATCTACTATCTAGCGAAACTACAGCCAAGGGAACGGGCTTGGAAAATATAGCGGGGAAAGAAGACCCTGTTGAGCTTGACTCTAGTCCGACTTTGTAGGGAAACATTAGAGGTGTAGCATAAGTGGGAGACGCAAGTCGCCAGTGAAATACCACTACTCTGATTGTTTCTTTACTTACTCAGTAATGCAGTGCAATTAACTTGGTAATTTATTGTGGAGAAAAGTAGTAATCTTCGGATGCTCGAACTGTTCTGAGGACAGTGTCAGGTGGGAGTGTTTGACGGGCGGTACGATCTGTTCAATTGCGAAGCAGAATTCGCAAAGCGTTGGATTGTTCACCCACTAATAGGGAACGTGAGCTGGGTTTAGACCGTCGTGAGACAGGTTAGTTTTACCCTACTATATAAAGTGTCATGATAATAGTAATTCTGCTCAGTACGAGAGGAACCGCAGATTCGGATCACTGGTAAGTGTGCTTGATCGAAAGGTCAGTGGCACGAAGCTACCATCCGAGAGATTAAGACTGAACGCCTCTAAGTCTGAATCTCGCCTAGAAGTCATGATAAATTGTGCCCACCTCGTAAAGAGGCAATAATATTATTCACTGACGCAAGTCGGTGAATGTGGCTTAGCCATACATTTAAACTCGGACCTTTCTATGAAAATAGAAGGGATGTTTGAATCATTTATAATGGTTTACGTGTGGGCATTAAATCGTTTGTAGACGACTTACTTTCCGGTCGGGGTAGCGTAAGAATTCGAGCGGTTTAAACTGCGAGATTTTGAACTATATCCCCATTTGACGCGATGATTTGGACTTTTAGAGTTCATTCATTGTGGCGGTCGGGCAATATTAACTATACTTTTAATTATCTAGTTTGATAATTATTAGTGCTGTTTAATAGTGCTGTTTTATAGTGCTTTTTATAGTGCTGTTTAATAGTGCTGTTTAATAGTACTTTTTATTGTGCTTTTTATAGTGCTTTTTATAGTGGAATTGCATTGATGCAATTCCGCTTTTATTATTTTGTATTTTGAAAATGTTACCGAATTATAGTTTTTTGGCTCGATTAATTTTTCTCAATATTTCTGAAAATTATAAAAAATTACAAAAATTTCTCTGCTTTTTAGTCGAGAATTTGAAAATTTTACCGAATTATTTTCAATTTTAAGCATATATAACCAGAAAATTATAAAATACCAAAATTTTTTTAAAAAAATGTAAATTTTTCAAAATTTTCCAAAAATTTTCCGAAAAAATTTTTTTGGTCAAAAAAATTAATATTTTTCAAAATTTTCCAGAAATTTTCCGAAAAAATTTTTTGGTCAAAAAAAATTAATATTTCAAAATTTTCCAGAAATTTTTTGACAAAAATTTTTTGGGTCAATAATAATAATAATAATAATAATTTTTTGACAAAAATTTTTGGTCAATAAAAATAATAATATAATAATAATTTTTGACAAAAATTTTTTGGGTCAATAAAAATAATAATAATAATAATAATAATAATTTTTTGACAAAAATTTTTGGGTCAATAATAATAATAATAAATAATAATAATAATAATAATTTTTTGACAAAAATTTTGGGTCAATAATAATAATAATAATAATAATTTTTGACAAAAATTTTTTGGTTCAATAAAAATAATAATAATAATAATAATAATAATAATAATAATAATTTTTACAATTCATTATTATTATTGTTAATAATTTTCTGTAAATTATTTTTAAAAAATTGATAAATTTTGATTTATTTGATGACAAGATTAAAAAATTTCCCAAAAAGTTTCAAAAAATTTTGGATTAAATATTACATAATTTCTTACTAACTGTTAAATGAAATTTAATTAATTAACTTTTAAATTAATATAACTTTGTTTCCAATAATTAAATAAGGCAAATAAACTGTCCGCCTTATTATATATTTTTTGTTCTTTCTAATGATATATAAATCATATTATCGAACCTAAAAATAAAGAAACCGAAACACATTTTATTAAAAAAATTATTGCACTAAAATTTATGACAAAGATATTTTTGCAAGTATTACATCATTGCATAATAATCTTAAGTAAAATTTAATTAATTAATTTTCAAATAATATAACTTTTTTCATCTGAGACATATACGAAAAGTAAGGAATGGATCTGATTTCCCTTTCTTTGCTCTTTCTAATAATATGTAAATCATATTAATACACCTTAAATTAAAGAAAATAATAATTTTTTAAGAAAAATTATAAATTAAGGAAAACTCCCAGCCTCCGATAAACTTAAACCTCGAATAACTTTGTGAATAATAAAGTTTTTTGGTATATTTAAACTGATTCCTACTCAACTTTTTACGCTCTTTCATTAGATATATAATTCAATTCAGTACAATGTGTATTTCTTCAAACTCCCAGCGGCCAAATCCAAAAATTAAGGAAACCTCTCATAAACTTAAATTTAGTCATAACTTTAGTAAAAATTGAGATATATAAGAGATTTTAGTATGATTCGATGTAGAATTTTTTTCTCTAACTGATAATTATATAAACATTTAATAATATCAGCAAAAAGTGATAATTATGTTTAATCACGTGTATTTTTAATGAACCAACATAAATGTCTAAACTATTGCTAAAAAATTTTAAATTTGAAATAAAAATTAGTACATTTAACAGAGAATTAAAAATTATACTAGAAAAAGCAATTTGAGCTTAATAAACATAATAAATACAAACAAAAAGATAAAAAAAATTTTAAAATTTTTACACAAATTTTCAAAGAGAAATGCCCTAAATTTCTTATTTTTAACCGTTTTTGATAAATTTTTTTCGCTAACCATATTAAGAAAACAGTTTTACATCTAAATAAATATATTTTGGAAACAATAAATTAATACTAAAGTCGCCGGTTTCAGGAATGCTACCCAAGGTATATATCCACAGTATATATGTGAGCTGACTATTTAATTATAGTTGATTAGTTGAAATATACTGATTGATTATTTGTTGGCTCATATAAAATCTATCAATTGTTAATACAATTGTGGATCAGTACAGAATATTTTGTTAGTAGCCCTACAGCCAACGCAGCGATAATCCTTAAATAATCTTTATGATTGTTTACGTTTATACATATTCGTCCGGGTGAATATAGCAGCAGCATTGTAGCAGTTGCAATTTCATTTTCTCTGTCCAGGCCTGTATCTTGTCAGATTTAATTGATTAATTCAATTAATTACCTATCATTTATGAGGGTTTAACGAATAAAGAAATAGTTGCTTTGCAATTATAACGAATGACCTAATGTAGCTGTGTTTAAATATGCAGTTATGCGATTGAATATTAACGAAATGACTCGCTTAGGCGGTCGTATATATATAAATATCTGGTTGATCCTGCCAGTAGTCATATGCTTATCTCAAAGATTAAGCCATGCATGTCTAAGTACACAGTTTTATAAACTGAAACCGCGGATGGCTCATTATAACAGCTATTATTTAAGAGATATAATCTATTTGCCACAAGATAACTGTGGTAATTCTAGAGCTAATATTTTAAAGAATGCCGTGACTCACGAAGCGGCGGATTTATTAGATCAAAACTAACCTGTCGCAAGGCAGAATTTTGATGACTCTGGATAACTTCACTGATCGTACAACCTTAGTGTTGACGACGAATCTCTTGAAATGGCTGACCTATCAACTTTCGATGGTAAGATCAAAGCTTACCATGGTTGTAACGGGTAACGGGGAATCAGTGTTCGATTCCGGAGAGGGAGCCTGAGAAACGGCTACCACATCCACGGAAGGCAGCAGGCGCGAAAATTACCCAATACCGGTTCGGTGAGGTAGTGACAATAAATAACAATATGGGCCCTAGTGGTTTCATAATTGCAATGAGAATATTTTAAATACTTTATCAAGTATCAATTGGAGGGCAAGTCTGGTGCCAGCAGCCGCGGTAATTCCAGCTCCAAAAGCGTATATTAAAGTTGTTGCAGTTAAAAAGCTCGTAGTTGAAATTGAGGAAATGATTCTTTATGAGGTCTATGACCGAGTGTTGAATCTTCCTTCACCGTCGTGTATATTGTTAAGTCACTTTATTGGGATTTTTCAATAACCGACAAGTTTACTTTGAAAAAATTAGAGTGCTTAAAGCAGGCTTATGCCTGCATATTGTTGCATGGAATAATGAAATAAGACTTCGGTTTTATTTTGTTGGTTTTCGAAACTGAAGTAATGATTAAAAGAGACTGCCGGGGGCATATGTATGCTGGTGCTAGAGGTGAAATTCTGAGACCATCAGCAGACAATCTACTGCGAAAGCATTTGCCAAGAATGTTTTCATTAATCAAGAACGAAAGTCAGAGGATCGAAGACGATCAGATACCGTCCTAGTTCTGACCATAAACTATGCCAACTGACAGTTAGCGATGATAATTTATCATCTTGCTAGAAGTCACCGGGAAACCAAAGTCTTTGGGTTCCGGGGGAAGTATGGTTGCAAAGCTGAAACTTAAAGGAATTGACGGAAGGGCACCACCAGGAGTGGAGCCTGCGGCTTAATTTGACTCAACACGGGAAATCTCACCCGGTCCGGACACTGTGAGGATTGACAGATTGATAGCTCTTTCTTGATTCGGTGGGTGGTGGTGCATGGCCGTTCTTAGTTGGTGGAGCGATTTGTCAGGTTAATTCCGATAACGAACGAGACTCTAACTTGCTAAATAGTGTATTTATTTTAACTCGTAAATGATCACTTCTTAGAAGAATAAATAGCGTCTAGCTAAATGAAAAAGAGCAATAACAGGTCTGTGATGCCCTTAGATGTCCGGGGCCGCACGCGCGCTACAATGGCAGTTCCAACAAGTATCCCTTACTAGAAATAGTTGGGCAATCTTGTGAAACACTGTCGTATCAGGGATTGCGAATTGTAATTATTTCGCATGAACGAGGAATTCCTAGTAAGCGCAAGTCACTAGCTTGCGCTGATTACGTCCCTGCCCTTTGTACACACCGCCCGTCGCTACTACCGATTGAATGGTTTAGTGAGATTGTTGGATTCTGGTCTAAGAAATGGCAACATTTCTATGAATGGGAAAAGACACTCAAACTTGATCATTTAGAGGAAGTAAAAGTCGTAACAAGGTTTCCGTAGGTGAACCTGCGGAAGGATCATTATTAGTTCATAACAGTTTAACTCGTAACTAAAATTAGTGTATCATGATACTGATGCATCAATGCTATTTTGAGTTGTAAGCAAATGTGAATTGATTTTTCGGGTCAATTCTATTTTGCAATAGGTTCAGGATACAACTTGGCTTAGCATTAAACTCTTTCTCAGGGTGCCTATGTCGTGTGAATAGAAATATTTGCGTGGCAAGTACAGTGCATACTTTAAATTGGCGTATGCAATACGGATTTTGAATTTATTCATTATCTGGCACTGATCTAAACAATATCAAAGCGTGATCAAGATATTGTGCAAGGCTTAAATATTTCAGTAAAGATTGTTTACGTATTTGTCCGAGTCGCGACTACCTGATGCTTTGTAGGTTAATACCGAAATTGTTGCGATAAATCTTGGATTGGCTATAAATATGTTTACAAAATTGAAAGAGAGCCCTGAGAACGTCTATAATTTAATTTTATAATAGTATTGCAAAAGCAATACGGGTCCTCGATTTCATTATTGAGTTGATCAAAATAGAGTATGGATCGCCTAATAGCATCTGTATTAATAACCACTTTAAGCGATGGATCACTCGGCTCACACGTCGATGAAGAACGTAGCAAAATACGTGAATTAATGTAAAATGCACAACGCTCTGATCATTGACAATTTGAACGCAAATGGCGGCTATTGGTAAACCTTTAGCCACGGCTGTCTGAGGGTCGGCATTGTATTTATCATTACGTTCAATAGTAATGTTTTGAGGGGTTCACTTTTGGCGTTTATTTTGTCGAAAGTGCCTCTTTAAGGTGATAGTGTATTTCGGTACACCTCTATGGAAACATAGAGTTTATGTTGAATTCGTAATTTATTGCGTTTTTAACAAATCGAGTATGTGGAATGTTCTGGATTATTAAAATTACTTTCGGTTTTAATTAGCTGGAGCCACGGCTTTATGAGTTGTGCTCTAGTGATACGTTAGTAAGAGTAAATAATCAATTTATTTTAAGGAACATTCATTATGCATATTTGATTTATTACCCGACCTCAGATCAGACGAGATTACCCGCTGAACTTAAGCATATCATTAAGCGGAGGAAAAGAAACTAACAAGGATTTCCCCAGTAGTGGCGAACGACCGGGAATTAGCCCAGCACCGAATCCTGTATCTTTGATATTGGGAATTGTGGTGTAAAGGTTGCGTTTTTAATTGAAGATGATACTCCAAATTCACTTGATTGTGATGTTTCCATAGAGGGTGTTAGGCCCGTTGGAGTGTTTGAAACTATTATTGATGCTTCCTATGAGTCGGATTGTTTGAGAATGCAGTCCAAATTGGGTGGTAAACTCCATCTAAGGCTAAATACTTGTGTGAGTCCGATAGCAAACAAGTACCGTGAGGGAAAGTTGAAAAGAACTTTGAAGAGAGAGTTAAATAGTACGTGAAATCGCTTAGAGGTAAACGAGTGAAGCCGAAGATGTTGTATGGGATTCAGTTAACTGCGTGTTTTCTTGATTTTTGCGAAATCCCACTAGGAATCGCTTTTATCGAGATCTTAATATGCGGTTGATGCACTTTCTGTATAACAGTACTGCGACCGATAGCGTCTTTTTTCTGTCGTAATTTTGAAGGTGATCATTCCTTCGGGAATGGTTTTATAGCTGGTTACACGGTTAAATGATTTATTGGTGATTGCGATTGACAGAAATTGATTGGTTTAATGTTGATGATTCTTTAATAGACTAATAATAGGCTATTTGTGAATTGTTGATGTTTTTCATGATCGATGTGTTGATCTAAAGTCTGCAGTGTATGTAGGTTACTTACTCGTCCCGTCTTGAAACACGGACCAAGGAGTTTTATATGATCGCGAGTCAAAGGGCCTTACGAAACCCCACGGCGTAATTAATGTAAAGGTTTACCTCGGTAAACTGTGATGTGACCTCGTGGCAACACTGAGTGCAACATCGACCCGTCTAAAGATGTTCGCATCTGGGCGGAGTTTGAGCGATCATGTAGAGACCCGAAAGATGGTGAACTATGCTTGTGCAGGTTGAAGCCAGAGGAAACTCTGGTGGAGGACCGCCGCGGTTCTGACGTGCAAATCGATCGTCGGACATGAGTATAGGGGCGAAAGACTAATCGAACCATCTAGTAGCTGGTTCCCTCCGAAGTTTCCCTCAGGATAGCTGACATTTGTTATTGTAGTTTTACCTGGTAAAGCGAATGATTAGAAGTATTGGGGACGAAATGTCCTCAACTTATTCTCAAACTTTAAATGGGTTCGAAGTGCGTCTTTCTTCATTGAAGATGTGCATCGAATACAAGTGTCTAGTGGGCCATTTTTGGTAAGCAGAACTGGCGATGTGGGATGAACCAAACATCTGGTTAAGGTGCCTAACATAACGCTCATGAGAACCCACAAAAGGTGTTGTTTGATAAAGACAGCAGGACGGTGGACATGGAAGTCGTCATCCGCTAAGGAGTGTGTAACAACTCACCTGCCGAATCAACCAGCCCTGAAAATGGATGGCGCTGTAGCGTTGGACCTATACCGGATCGATATCGTAAGTTTACAAAACGAGTAAACGATATCGTGTAGGAGGGTGCCGTGGTTGCTAAGAAGCTACTGGCGTAAGTCAGAGTGGAGCGGTCACGGGTACAGATCTTGGTAGTAGTAGCAATTATTCAAGTGAGATCCTTGAAGACTGAAGTGGAGAAGGGTTCCATGTCAACAGCATTTGAACATGGGTTAGTCGGTCCTAAGCGATCTGGTAATTCAGTTATCAGAAAGAGGTGATAGACATTAGCAATAGTGTTTATAATTGATTTTAGCCTCTTGAAGCGAAAGGGAATCA
The DNA here is from genome assembly GCA_018340805.1 of Microvelia longipes. Taxonomy (NCBI): domain Eukaryota; kingdom Metazoa; phylum Arthropoda; class Insecta; order Hemiptera; family Veliidae; genus Microvelia; species Microvelia longipes. Next base: position 804 of record JACMZG010000419.1, on the reverse strand, counting down.
GTTTAATATTACTGAACTTGAATATGGAAATTTGGTTGTTTCGGCAACACAAGGTGGTAACACAAGCGATCTCAGAGACGTCATCAGGTGTTTTGGGAAGAGTTCTCTTTTCTTTGTATACATAAACATGTCCCTAGAATCAGGTTATCTGGAGAAAGGGATGTGAAATGTTAAAAGCATCACGTTTCACGTGATGTCCGAAGCGCTCTTGATGGCCCTTGAAAATCTGAGGGAGCAGTTATAAATTTCATATCAATCCGTACCGATATCCGCAGCAGGTCTCCTAGGTGAGCAGCCTATAGTCTTAGAACAATGTAGGTAAGGGAAGTCGGCAAATTAGATCCGTACCTTCGGTAAAAGGATTGGCTCTAGGGATCGGGCATGGTGGGCTTTATCAAGAAGTCGATTGAAACGAGAGTGGGTTGTTATTGATTGAGCTTAGGGCAACTTGAGTTTGATTGACTACGGCACATTTTTGATTCGATTGATTGGCGGGTATTGCTATATTATGAGTCTTTCGGGACTTGTAATAGTCGCTGTGCACTAAACGATCAACCTAGAACTGGCATGGACTAGAGGAATCCGACTGTCTAATTAAAACAAAGCATTGCGATGGCTGGTGAACGGCTTTGACGCAATGTGATTTCTGCCCAGTGCCATGAATGTCAACGTGAAGAAATTCAATTAAGCGCTGGTTAACGGCGGGAGTAACTATGACTCTCTTCAGGTAGCCAAATGCCTCGTCATCTAATTAGTGACGTGCATGAATGGATTAACGAGATTCCTACTGTCCCTATCTACTAT
>JACMZG010000418.1:0-18659 GCA_018340805.1 Microvelia longipes | reverse complement strand
TCTAAATTTGAAATAAATCAAATCTTTGGAAAAAAAACGTGAAAATCTATTGAAAATCAACTAGTTTCATCATTTATCATTAATGATTTATTATTTTCAAAAATTTCGACAAGTGAAAAGTTGGATATTTAATGAATCGTCTAAATTGAAAATTGACAGAGGTCCCATGGTGTAGCGGTTAGCACTCAGGACTTTGAATCCTGCGACCCGAGTTCAAATCTCGGTGGGACCTAATTTTTTCTGTCGAGAAAAAATGTTGTTGTAAGAGATTGAAAGAAGAGAGTGAGAGAAAATATTTAGTGAAATTTAAGAAATTTTGTCGAAATTTCAAAGCATCGTCCAATGATGTGTGTAAATTAATATCTAATTTGAAATAAATCAAATCTTTGGAAAAACAAACGTGAAAATCTATTGAAAATCAACTAGTTTCATCATTTATCATTAATGATTTATTATTTTCAAAAATTTCGACAAGTGAAAAGTTGGATATTTAATGAATCGTCTAAATTGAAAATTGACAGAGGTCCCATGGTGTAGCGGTTAGCACTCAGGACTTTGAATCCTGCGACCCGAGTTCAAATCTCGGTGGGACCTAATTTTTTCTGTCGAGAAAAAATGTTGTTGTAAGAGATTGAAAGAAGAGAGTGAGAGAAAATATTTAGTGAAATTTAAGAAATTTTGTCGAAATTTCAAAGCATCGTCCAATGATGTGTGTAAATTAATATCTAATTTGAAATAAATCAAATCTTTGGAAAAACAAACGTGAAAATCTATTGAAAATCAACTGTTTCATCATTTATCATTAATGATTTATTATTTTCAAAAATTTCGACAAGTGAAAAGTTGGATATTTAATGAATCGTCTAAATTGAAAATTGACAGAGGTCCCATGGTGTAGCGGTTAGCACTCAGGACTTTGAATCCTGCGACCCGAGTTCAAATCTCGGTGGGACCTAATTTTTTCTGTCGAGAAAAAATGTTGTTGTAAGAGATTGAAAGAAGAGAGTGAGAGAAAATATTTAGTGAAATTTAAGAAATTTTGTCGAAATTTCAAAGCATCGTCCAATGATGTGTGTAAATTAATATCTAATTTGAAATAAATCAAATCTTTGGAAAAACAAACGTGAAAATCTATTGAAAATCAACTAGTTTCATCATTTATCATTAATGATTTATTATTTTCAAAATTTCGACAAGTGAAAAGTTGGATATTTAATGAATCGTCTAAATTGAAAATTGACAGGTCCCATGGTGTAGCGGTTAGCACTCAGGACTTTGAATCCTGCGACCCGAGTTCAAATCTCGGTGGGACCTAATTTTTTCTGTCGAGAAAAAATGTTGTTGTAAGAGATTGAAAGAAGAGAGTGAGAGAAAATATTTAGTGAAATTTAAGAAATTTTGTCGAAATTTCAAAGCATCGTCCAATGATGTGTGTAAATTAATATCTAATTTGAAATAAATCAAATCTTTGGAAAAACAAACGTGAAAATCTATTGAAAATCAACTAGTTTCATCATTTATCATTAATGATTTATTATTTTCAAAAATTTCGACAAGTGAAAAGTTGGATATTTAATGAATCGTCTAAATTGAAAATTGACAGAGGTCCCATGGTGTAGCGGTTAGCACTCAGGACTTTGAATCCTGCGACCCGAGTTCAATCTCGGTGGGACCTAATTTTTTCTGTCGAGAAAAAATGTTGTTGTAAGAGATTGAAAGAAGAGAGTGAGAGAAAATATTTAGTGAAATTTAAGAAATTTTGTCGAAATTTCAAAGCATCGTCCAATGATGTGTGTAAATTAATATCTAATTTGAAATAAATCAAATCTTTGGAAAAAAAACGTGAAAATCTATTGAAAATCAACTAGTTTCATCATTTATCATTAATGATTTATTATTTTCAAAAATTTCGACAAGTGAAAAGTTGGATATTTAATGAATCGTCTAAATTGAAAATTGACAGGTCCCATGGTGTAGCGGTTAGCACTCAGGACTTTGAATCCTGCGACCCGAGTTCAAATCTCGGTGGGACCTAATTTTTTCTGTCGAGAAAAAATGTTGTTGTAAGAGATTGAAAGAAGAGAGTGAGAGAAAATATTTAGTGAAATTTAAGAAATTTTGTCGAAATTTTCAAAGCATCGTCCAATGATGTGTGTAAATTAATATCTAATTTGAAAAAATCAAATCTTTGAAAAACAAACGTGAAAATCTATTGAAAATCAACTAGTTTCATCATTTATCATTAATGATTTATTATTTCAAAAATTTCGACAAGTGAAAAGTTGGATATTTAATGAATCGTCTAAATTGAAAATTGACAGAGGTCCCATGGTGTAGCGGTTAGCACTCAGGACTTTGAATCCTGCGACCCGAGTTCAAATCTCGGTGGGACCTAATTTTTCTGTCGAGAAAAAATGTTGTTGTAAGAGATTGAAAGAAGAGAGTGAGAGAAAATATTTAGTGAAATTTAAGAAATTTTGTCGAAATTTCAAAGCATCGTCCAATGATGTGTGTAAATTAATATCTAATTTGAAATAAATCAAATCTTTGGAAAAACAAACGTGAAAATCTATTGAAAATCAACTAGTTTCATCATTTATCATTAATGATTTATTATTTTCAAAAATTTCGACAAGTGAAAAGTTGGATATTTAATGAATCGTCTAAATTGAAAATTGACAGAGGTCCCATGGTGTAGCGGTTAGCACTCAGGACTTTGAATCCTGCGACCCGAGTTCAAATCTCGGTGGGACCTAATTTTTTCTGTCGAGAAAAAATGTTGTTGTAAGAGATTGAAAGAAGAGAGTGAGAGAAAATATTTAGTGAAATTTAAGAAATTTTGTCGAAATTTCAAAGCATCGTCCAATGATGTGTGTAAATTAATATCTAATTTGAAATAAATCAAATCTTTGGAAAAACAAACGTGAAAATCTATTGAAAATCAACTAGTTTCATCATTTATCATTAATGATTTATTATTTTCAAAAATTTCGACAAGTGAAAAGTTGGATATTTAATGAATCGTCTAAATTGAAAATTGACAGAGGTCCCATGGTGTAGCGGTTAGCACTCAGGACTTTGAATCCTGCGACCCGAGTTCAAATCTCGGTGGGACCTAATTTTTTCTGTCGAGAAAAAATGTTGTTGTAAGAGATTGAAAGAGAGAGTGAGAGAAAATATTTAGTGAAATTTAAGAAATTTTGTCGAAATTTCAAAGCATCGTCCAATGATGTGTGTAAATTAATATCTAATTTGAAATAAATCAAATCTTTGGAAAAACAAACGTGAAAATCTATTGAAAATCAACTAGTTTCATCATTTATCATTAATGATTTATTATTTTCAAAAATTTCGACAAGTGAAAAGTTGGATATTTAATGAATCGTCTAAATTGAAAATTGACAGAGGTCCCATGGTGTAGCGGTTAGCACTCAGGACTTTGAATCCTGCGACCCGAGTTCAAATCTCGGTGGGACCTAATTTTTCTGTCGAGAAAAAATGTTGTTGTAAGAGATTGAAAGAAGAGAGTGAGAGAAAATATTTAGTGAAATTTAAGAAATTTTGTCGAAATTTCAAAGCATCGTCCAATGATGTGTGTAAATTAATATCTAATTTGAAATAAATCAAATCTTTGGAAAAACAAACGTGAAAATCTATTGAAAATCAACTAGTTTCATCATTTATCATTAATGATTTATTATTTTCAAAAATTTCGACAAGTGAAAAGTTGGATATTTAATGAATCGTCTAAATTGAAAATTGACAGAGGTCCCATGGTGTAGCGGTTAGCACTCAGGACTTTGAATCCTGCGACCCGAGTTCAAATCTCGGTGGGACCTAATTTTTTCTGTCGAGAAAAAATGTTGTTGTAAGAGATTGAAAAGAAGAGTGAGAGAAAATATTTAGTGAAATTTAAGAAATTTTGTCGAAATTTCAAAGCATCGTCCAATGATGTGTGTAAATTATATCTAATTTGAAATAAATCAAATCTTTGGAAAAACAAACGTGAAAATCTATTGAAAATCAACTAGTTTCATCATTTATCATTAATGATTTATTATTTTCAAAAATTTCGACAAGTGAAAAGTTGGATATTTAATGAATCGTCTAAATTGAAAATTGACAGAGGTCCCATGGTGTAGCGGTTAGCACTCAGGACTTTGAATCCTGCGACCCGAGTTCAAATCTCGGTGGGACCTAATTTTTTCTGTCGAGAAAAAATGTTGTTGTAAGAGATTGAAAGAAGAGAGTGAGAGAAAATATTTAGTGAAATTTAAGAAATTTTGTCGAAATTTCAAAGCATCGTCCAATGATGTGTGTAAATTAATATCTAATTTGAAATAAATCAAATCTTTGGAAAAACAAACGTGAAAATCTATTGAAAATCAACTAGTTTCATCATTTATCATTAATGATTTATTATTTTCAAAAATTTCGACAAGTGAAAAGTTGGATATTTAATGAATCGTCTAAATTGAAAATTGACAGAGGTCCCATGGTGTAGCGGTTAGCACTCAGGACTTTGAATCCTGCGACCCGAGTTCAAATCTCGGTGGGACCTAATTTTTTCTGTCGAGAAAAAATGTTGTTGTAAGAGATTGAAAGAAGAGAGTGAGAGAAATATTTAGTGAAATTTAAGAAATTTTGTCGAAATTTTCAAAGCATCGTCCAATGATGTGTGTAAATTAATATCTAATTTGAAATAAATCAAATCTTTGGAAAAACAAACGTGAAAATCTATTGAAAATCAACTAGTTTCATCATTTATCATTAATGATTTATTATTTTCAAAAATTTCGACAAGTGAAAAGTTGGATATTTAATGAATCGTCTAAATTGAAAATTGACAGAGGTCCCATGGTGTAGCGGTTAGCACTCAGGACTTTGAATCCTGCGACCCGAGTTCAAATCTCGGTGGGACCTAATTTTTTCTGTCGAGAAAAAATGTTGTTGTAAGAGATTGAAAAGAAGAGTGAGAGAAAATATTTAGTGAAATTTAAGAAATTTTGTCGAAATTTCAAAGCATCGTCCAATGATGTGTGTAAATTAATATCTAATTTGAAATAAATCAAATCTTTGGAAAAACAAACGTGAAAATCTATTGAAAATCAACTAGTTTCATCATTTATCATTAATGATTTATTATTTTCAAAAATTTCGACAAGTGAAAAGTTGGATATTTAATGAATCGTCTAAATTGAAAATTGACAGAGGTCCCATGGTGTAGCGGTTAGCACTCAGGACTTTGAATCCTGCGACCCGAGTTCAAATCTCGGTGGGACCTAATTTTTTCTGTCGAGAAAAAATGTTGTTGTAAGAGATTGAAAGAAGAGAGTGAGAGAAAATATTTAGTGAAATTTAAGAAATTTTGTCGAAATTTCAAAGCATCGTCCAATGATGTGTGTAAATTAATATCTAATTTGAAATAAATCAAATCTTTGGAAAAACAAACGTGAAAATCTATTGAAAATCAACTAGTTTCATCATTTATCATTAATGATTTATTATTTTCAAAAATTTCGACAAGTGAAAAGTTGGATATTTAATGAATCGTCTAAATTGAAAATTGACAGAGGTCCCATGGTGTAGCGGTTAGCACTCAGGACTTTGAATCCTGCGACCCGAGTTCAAATCTCGGTGGGACCTAATTTTTTCTGTCGAGAAAAAATGTTGTTGTAAGAGATTGAAAGAAGAGAGTGAGAGAAAATATTTAGTGAAATTTAAGAAATTTTGTCGAAATTTCAAAGCATCGTCCAATGATGTGTGTAAATTAATATCTAATTTGAAATAAATCAAATCTTTGGAAAAACAAACGTGAAAATCTATTGAAAATCAACTAGTTTCATCATTTATCATTAATGATTTATTATTTTCAAAAATTTCGACAAGTGAAAAGTTGGATATTTAATGAATCGTCTAAATTGAAAATTGACAGAGGTCCATGGTGTAGCGGTTAGCACTCAGGACTTTGAATCCTGCGACCCGAGTTCAAATCTCGGTGGGACCTAATTTTTTCTGTCGAAAAAATGTTGTTGTAAGAGATTGAAAGAAGAGAGTGAGAGAAAATATTTAGTGAAATTTAAGAAATTTTGTCGAAATTTCAAAGCATCGTCCAATGATGTGTGTAAATTAATATCTAATTTGAAATAAATCAAATCTTTGGAAAAACAAACGTGAAAATCTATTGAAAATCAACTAGTTTCATCATTTATCATTAATGATTTATTATTTTCAAAAATTTCGACAAGTGAAAAGTTGGATATTTAATGAATCGTCTAAATTGAAAATTGACAGAGGTCCCATGGTGTAGCGGTTAGCACTCAGGACTTTGAATCCTGCGACCCGAGTTCAAATCTCGGTGGGACCTAATTTTTTCTGTCGAGAAAAAATGTTGTTGTAAGAGATTGAAAGAGAGTGAGAGAAAATATTTAGTGAAATTTAAGAAATTTTGTCGAAATTTCAAAGCATCGTCCAATGATGTGTGTAAATTAATATCTAATTTGAAATAAATCAAATCTTTGGAAAAACAAACGTGAAAATCTATTGAAAATCAACTAGTTTCATCATTTATCATTAATGATTTATTATTTTCAAAAATTTCGACAAGTGAAAAGTTGGATATTTAATGAATCGTCTAAATTGAAAATTGACAGAGGTCCCATGGTGTAGCGGTTAGCACTCAGGACTTTGAATCCTGCGACCCGAGTTCAAATCTCGGTGGGACCTAATTTTTTCTGTCGAGAAAAAATGTTGTTGTAAGAGATTGAAAGAAGAGAGTGAGAGAAAATATTTAGTGAAATTAAGAAATTTTGTCGAAATTTCAAAGCATCGTCCAATGATGTGTGTAAATTAATATCTAATTTGAAATAAATCAAATCTTTGGAAAAACAAACGTGAAAATCTATTGAAAATCAACTAGTTTCATCATTTATCATTAATGATTTATTATTTTCAAAAATTTCGACAAGTGAAAAGTTGGATATTTAATGAATCGTCTAAATTGAAAATTGACAGAGGTCCCATGGTGTAGCGGTTAGCACTCAGGACTTTGAATCCTGCGACCCGAGTTCAAATCTCGGTGGGACCTAATTTTTTCTGTCGAGAAAAAATGTTGTTGTAAGAGATTGAAAGAAGAGAGTGAGAGAAAATATTTAGTGAAATTTAAGAAATTTTGTCGAAATTTCAAAGCATCGTCCAATGATGTGTGTAAATTAATATCTAATTTGAAATAAATCAAATCTTTGGAAAAACAAACGTGAAAATCTATTGAAAATCAACTAGTTTCATCATTTATCATTAATGATTTATTATTTTCAAAAATTTCGACAAGTGAAAAGTTGGATATTTAATGAATCGTCTAAATTGAAAATTGACAGAGGTCCCATGGTGTAGCGGTTAGCACTCAGGACTTTGAATCCTGCGACCCGAGTTCAAATCTCGGTGGGACCTAATTTTTTCTGTCGAGAAAAAATGTTGTTGTAAGAGATTGAAAGAAGAGAGTGAGAGAAAAATTTAGTGAAATTTAAGAAATTTTGTCGAAATTTCAAAGCATCGTCCAATGATGTGTGTAAATTAATATCTAATTTGAAATAAATCAAATCTTTGGAAAAACAAACGTGAAAATCTATTGAAAATCAACTAGTTTCATCATTTATCATTAATGATTTATTATTTTCAAAAATTTCGACAAGTGAAAAGTTGGATATTTAATGAATCGTCTAAATTGAAAATTGACAGAGGTCCCATGGTGTAGCGGTTAGCACTCAGGACTTTGAATCCTGCGACCCGAGTTCAAATCTCGGTGGGACCTAATTTTTTCTGTCGAAAAAATGTTGTTGTAAGAGATTGAAAGAAGAGAGTGAGAGAAAATATTTAGTGAAATTTAAGAAATTTTGTCGAAATTTCAAAGCATCGTCCAATGATGTGTGTAAATTAATATCTAATTTGAAATAAATCAAATCTTTGGAAAAACAAACGTGAAAATCTATTGAAAATCAACTAGTTTCATCATTTATCATTAATGATTTATTATTTTCAAAAATTTCGACAAGTGAAAAGTTGGATATTTAATGAATCGTCTAAATTGAAAATTGACAGAGGTCCCATGGTGTAGCGGTTAGCACTCAGGACTTTGAATCCTGCGACCCGAGTTCAAATCTCGGTGGGACCTAATTTTTTCTGTCGAGAAAAAATGTTGTTGTAAGAGATTGAAAGAAGAGAGTGAGAGAAAATATTTAGTGAAATTTAAGAAATTTTGTCGAAATTTCAAAGCATCGTCCAATGATGTGTGTAAATTAATATCTAATTTGAAATAAATCAAATCTTTGGAAAAACAAACGTGAAAATCTATTGAAAATCAACTAGTTTCATCATTTATCATTAATGATTTATTATTTTCAAAAATTTCGACAAGTGAAAAGTTGGATATTTAATGAATCGTCTAAATTGAAAATTGACAGAGGTCCCATGGTGTAGCGGTTAGCACTCAGGACTTTGAATCCTGCGACCCGAGTTCAAATCTCGGTGGGACCTAATTTTTTCTGTCGAGAAAAAATGTTGTTGTAAGAGATTGAAAGAAGAGAGTGAGAGAAAATATTTAGTGAAATTTAAGAAATTTTTGTCGAAATTTCAAAGCATCGTCCAATGATGTGTGTAAATTAATATCTAATTTGAAATAAATCAAATCTTTGGAAAAACAAACGTGAAAATCTATTGAAAATCAACTAGTTTCATCATTTATCATTAATGATTTATTATTTTCAAAAATTTCGACAAGTGAAAAGTTGGATATTTAATGAATCGTCTAAATTGAAAATTGACAGAGGTCCCATGGTGTAGCGGTTAGCACTCAGGACTTTGAATCCTGCGACCCGAGTTCAAATCTCGGTGGGACCTAATTTTTTCTGTCGAGAAAAAATGTTGTTGTAAGAGATTGAAAGAAGAGAGTGAGAGAAAATATTTAGTGAAATTTAAGAAATTTTGTCGAAATTTCAAAGCATCGTCCAATGATGTGTGTAAATTAATATCTAATTTGAAATAAATCAAATCTTTGGAAAAACAAACGTGAAAATCTATTGAAAATCAACTAGTTTCATCATTTATCATTAATGATTTATTATTTTCAAAAATTTCGACAAGTGAAAAGTTGGATATTTAATGAATCGTCTAAATTGAAAATTGACAGAGGTCCCATGGTGTAGCGGTTAGCACTCAGGACTTTGAATCCTGCGACCCGAGTTCAAATCTCGGTGGGACCTAATTTTTTCTGTCGAGAAAAAATGTTGTTGTAAGAGATTGAAAGAAGAGAGTGAGAGAAAATATTTAGTGAAATTTAAGAAATTTTGTCGAAATTTCAAAGCATCGTCCAATGATGTGTGTAAATTAATATCTAATTTGAAATAAATCAAATCTTTGGAAAAACAAACGTGAAAATCTATTGAAAATCAACTAGTTTCATCATTTATCATTAATGATTTATTATTTTCAAAAATTTCGACAAGTGAAAAGTTGGATATTTAATGAATCGTCTAAATTGAAAATTGACAGAGGTCCCATGGTGTAGCGGTTAGCACTCAGGACTTTGAATCCTGCGACCCGAGTTCAAATCTCGGTGGGACCTAATTTTTTCTGTCGAGAAAAAATGTTGTTGTAAGAGATTGAAAGAAGAGAGTGAGAGAAAATATTTAGTGAAATTTAAGAAATTTTGTCGAAATTTCAAAGCATCGTCCAATGATGTGTGTAAATTAATATCTAATTTGAAATAAATCAAATCTTTGGAAAAACAAACGTGAAAATCTATTGAAAATCAACTAGTTTCATCATTTATCATTAATGATTTATTATTTTCAAAAATTTCGACAAGTGAAAAGTTGGATATTTAATGAATCGTCTAAATTGAAAATTGACAGAGGTCCCATGGTGTAGCGGTTAGCACTCAGGACTTTGAATCCTGCGACCCGAGTTCAAATCTCGGTGGGACCTAATTTTTTCTGTCGAGAAAAAATGTTGTTGTAAGAGATTGAAAGAAGAGAGTGAGAGAAAAAATATTTAGTGAAATTTAAGAAATTTTGTCGAAATTTCAAAGCATCGTCCAATGATGTGTGTAAATTAATATCTAATTTGAAATAAATCAAATCTTTGGAAAAACAAACGTGAAAATCTATTGAAAATCAACTAGTTTCATCATTTATCATTAATGATTTATTATTTTCAAAAATTTCGACAAGTGAAAAGTTGGATATTTAATGAATCGTCTAAATTGAAAATTGACAGAGGTCCCATGGTGTAGCGGTTAGCACTCAGGACTTTGAATCCTGCGACCCGATGGTTCATAATAATCGGTGGGACCTAATTTTTTCTGTCGTAGAAAAAATGTTGTTGTAAGAGATTGAGAGAAGAGAGTGAGAGAAAATATTTAGTGAAATTTATTCATTTGTCGCAATTCAGCTACGTCCTGGTGTGTGAGTTATATATCTAATTTGAATAAACAAAAGGCGCTACCGGAAAAACACGACACACATAGCCATTCACCATCAAGGTCGATAGTCAATGTAAAAACCGTCCTGAATCAACTTCGTCCTCGCACCCCAGACTCAGTTCTCACCCGCCCTCCCTCAGTGTCCAACAACAACAATTCTTGAGCTCTCGCCATCACTGACCGAGAACTCCGGAGAGATGAGAGCAGGCACTGGCCTGGGTCCCACCGAGATTGAACTCGGGGTCGCAGGATTCAAAGTCACTGAAGTGCTAAACCGCTACACCATGGGACCTCTGTCAATTTTCAATTTAGACGATTCATTAAATATCCAACTTTTCACTTGTCGAAATTTTTGAAAATAATAAATCATTAATGATAAATGATGGAACTAGTTGATTTTCAATAGATTTCACGTTTGTTTTTCCAAAGATTTGATTTATTTCAAATTAGATATTAATTTACACACATCATTGGACGATGCTTTGAAATTCGACAAAATTTCTTAATTTCACTAAATATTTTCTCTCACTCTCTCTTTCAATCTCTTACAACAACATTTTTTCTCGACAGAAAAAATTAGGTCCCACCGAGATTTGAACTCGGGTCGCAGGATTCAAAGTCCTGAGTGCTAACCGCTACACCATGGGACCTCTGTCAATTTTCAATTTAGACGATTCATTAAATATCCAACTTTTCACTTGTCGAAATTTTTGAAAATAATAAATCATTAATGATAAATGATGAAACTAGTTGATTTTCAATAGATTTTCACGTTTGTTTTTCCAAAGATTTGATTTATTTCAAATTAGATATTAATTTACACACATCATTGGACGATGCTTTGAAATTTCGACAAAATTTCTTAAAATTTCACTAAATATTTTCTCTCACTCTCTTCTTTCAATCTCTTACAACAACATTTTTTCTCGACAGAAAAAATTAGGTCCCACCGAGATTTGAACTCGGGTCGCAGGATTCAAAGTCCTGAGTGCTAACCGCTACACCATGGGACCTCTGTCAATTTTCAATTTAGACGATTCATTAAATATCCAACTTTTCACTTGTCGAAATTTTTGAAAATAATAAATCATTAATGATAAATGATGAAACTAGTTGATTTTCAATAGATTTTCACGTTTGTTTTTCCAAAGATTTGATTTATTTCAAATTAGATATTAATTTACACACATCATTGGACGATGCTTTGAAATTTCGACAAAATTTCTTAAATTTCACTAAATATTTCTCTCACTCTCTTCTTTCAATCTCTTACAACAACATTTTTCTCGACAGAAAAAATTAGGTCCCACCGAGATTTGAACTCGGTCGCAGGATTCAAAGTCCTGAGTGCTAACCGCTACACCATGGACCTCTGTCAATTTTCAATTTAGACGATTCATTAAATATCCAACTTTTCACTTGTCGAAATTTTTGAAAATAATAAATCATTAATGATAAATGATGAAACTAGTTGATTTTCAATAGATTTTCACGTTTGTTTTTCCAAAGATTTGATTTATTTCAAATTAGATATTAATTTACACACATCATTGGACGATGCTTTGAAATTTCGACAAAATTTCTTAAATTTCACTAAATATTTTCTCTCACTCTCTTCTTTCAATCTCTTACAACAACATTTTTTCTCGACAGAAAAAATTAGGTCCCACCGAGATTTGAACTCGGGTCGCAGGATTCAAAGTCCTGAGTGCTAACCGCTACACCATGGGACCTCTGTCAATTTTCAATTTAGACGATTCATTAAATATCCAACTTTTCACTTGTCGAAATTTTTGAAAATAATAAATCATTAATGATAAATGATGAAACTAGTTGATTTTCAATAGATTTTCACGTTTGTTTTTCCAAAGATTTGATTTATTTCAAATTAGATATTAATTTACACACATCATTGGACGATGCTTTGAAATTTCGACAAAATTTCTTAAATTTCACTAAATATTTTCTCTCACTCTCTTCTTCAATCTCTTACAACAACATTTTTTCTCGACAGAAAAAATTAGGTCCCACCGAGATTTGAACTCGGGTCGCAGGATTCAAAGTCCTGAGTGCTAACCGCTACACCATGGGACCTCTGTCAATTTTCAATTTAGACGATTCATTAAATATCCAACTTTTCACTTGTCGAAATTTTTGAAAATAATAAATCATTAATGATAAATGATGAAACTAGTTGATTTTCAATAGATTTTCACGTTTGTTTTTTCCAAAGATTTGATTTATTTCAAATTAGATATTAATTTACACACATCATTGGACGATGCTTTGAAATTTCGACAAAATTTCTTAAATTTCACTAATATTTTTCTCTCACTCTTCTTTCAATCTCTTACAACAACATTTTTTCTCGACAGAAAAAATTAGGTCCCACCGAGATTTGAACTCGGGTCGCAGGATTCAAAGTCCTGAGTGCTAACCGCTACACCATGGGACCTCTGTCAATTTTCAATTTAGACGATTCATTAAATATCCAACTTTTCACTTGTCGAAATTTTTGAAAATAATAAATCATTAATGATAAATGATGAAACTAGTTGATTTTCAATAGATTTTCACGTTTGTTTTTCCAAAGATTTGATTTATTTCAAATTAGATATTAATTTACACACATCATTTGGACGATGCTTTGAAATTTCGACAAAATTTCTTAAATTTCACTAAATATTTTCTCTCACTCTCTTCTTTCAATCTCTTACAACAACATTTTTTCTCGACAGAAAAAATTAGGTCCCACCGAGATTTGAACTCGGGTCGCAGGATTCAAAGTCCTGAGTGCTAACCGCTACACCATGGGACCTCTGTCAATTTTCAATTTAGACGATTCATTAAATATCCAACTTTTCACTTGTCGAAATTTTTGAAAATAATAAATCATTAATGATAAATGATGAAACTAGTTGATTTTCAATAGATTTTCACGTTTGTTTTTCCAAAGATTTGATTTATTTCAAATTAGATATTAATTTACACACATCATTGGACGATGCTTTGAAATTTCGACAAAATTTCTTAAATTTCACTAAATATTTTCTCTCACTCTCTTCTTTCAATCTCTTACAACAACATTTTTTCTCGACAGAAAAAATTAGGTCCCACCGAGATTTGAACTCGGGTCGCAGGATTCAAAGTCCTGAGTGCTAACCGCTACACCATGGGACCTCTGTCAATTTTCAATTTAGACGATTCATTAAATATCCAACTTTTCACTTGTCGAAATTTTTGAAAATAATAAATCATTAATGATAAATGATGAAACTAGTTGATTTTCAATAGATTTTCACGTTTGTTTTCCAAAGATTTGATTTATTTCAAATTAGATATTAATTTACACACATCATTGGACGATGCTTTGAAATTTCGACAAAATTTCTTAAATTTCACTAAATATTTTCTCTCACTCTCTTCTTTCAATCTCTTACAACAACATTTTTTCTCGACAGAAAAAATTAGGTCCCACCGAGATTTGAACTCGGGTCGCAGGATTCAAAGTCCTGAGTGCTAACCGCTACACCATGGGACCTCTGTCAATTTTCAATTTAGACGATTCATTAAATATCCAACTTTTCACTTGTCGAAATTTTTGAAAATAATAAATCATTAATGATAAATGATGAAACTAGTTGATTTTCAATAGATTTTCACGTTTGTTTTCCAAAGATTTGATTTATTTCAAATTAGATATTAATTTACACACATCATTGGACGATGCTTTGAAATTTCGACAAAATTTCTTAAATTTCACTAAATATTTCTCTCACTCTCTTCTTTCAATCTCTTACAACAACATTTTTTCTCGACAGAAAAAATTAGGTCCCACCGAGATTTGAACTCGGGTCGCAGGATTCAAAGTCCTGAGTGCTAACCGCTACACCATGGGACCTCTGTCAATTTTCAATTTAGACGATTCATTAAATATCCAACTTTTCACTTGTCGAAATTTTTGAAAATAATAAATCATTAATGATAAATGATGAAACTAGTTGATTTTCAATAGATTTTCACGTTTGTTTTTCCAAAGATTTGATTTATTTCAAATTAGATATTAATTTACACACATCATTGGACGATGCTTTGAAATTTCGACAAAATTTCTTAAATTTCACTAAATATTTTCTCTCACTCTCTTCTTTCAATCTCTTACAACAACATTTTTTCTCGACAGAAAAAATTAGGTCCCACCGAGATTTGAACTCGGGTCGCAGGATTCAAAGTCCTGAGTGCTAACCGCTACACCATGGGACCTCTGTCAATTTTCAATTTAGACGATTCATTAAATATCCAACTTTTCACTTGTCGAAATTTTTGAAAATAATAAATCATTAATGATAAATGATGAAACTAGTTGATTTTCAAATAGATTTTCACGTTTGTTTTTCCAAAGATTTGATTTATTTCAAATTAGATATTAATTTACACACATCATTGGACGATGCTTTGAAATTTCGACAAAATTTCTTAAATTTCACTAAATATTTTCTCTCACTCTCTTCTTTCAATCTCTTACAACAACATTTTTTCTCGACAGAAAAAATTAGGTCCCACCGAGATTTGAACTCGGGTCGCAGGATTCAAAGTCCTGAGTGCTAACCGCTACACCATGGGACCTCTGTCAATTTTCAATTTAGACGATTCATTAAATATCCAACTTTTCACTTGTCGAAATTTTTGAAAATAATAAATCATTAATGATAAATGATGAAACTAGTTGATTTTCAATAGATTTTCACGTTTGTTTTTCCAAAGATTTGATTTATTTCAAATTAGATATTAATTTACACACATCATTGGACGATGCTTTGAAATTTCGACAAAATTTCTTAAATTTCACTAAATATTTTCTCTCACTCTCTTCTTTCAATCTCTTACAACAACATTTTTTCTCGACAGAAAAAATTAGGTCCCACCGAGATTTGAACTCGGGTCGCAGGATTCAAAGTCCTGAGTGCTAACCGCTACACCATGGGACCTCTGTCAATTTTCAATTTAGACGATTCATTAAATATCCAACTTTTCACTTGTCGAAATTTTTGAAAATAATAAATCATTAATGATAAATGATGAAACTAGTTTTTTCAATAGATTTTTCACGTTTGTTTTTCCAAAGATTTGATTTATTTCAAATTAGATATTAATTTACACACATCATTGGACGATGCTTTGAAATTTCGACAAAATTTCTTAAATTTCACTAAATATTTTCTCTCACTCTCTTCTTTCAATCTCTTACAACAACATTTTTTCTCGACAGAAAAAATTAGGTCCCACCGAGATTTGAACTCGGGTCGCAGGATTCAAAGTCCTGAGTGCTAACCGCTACACCATGGGACCTCTGTCAATTTTCAATTTAGACGATTCATTAAATATCCAACTTTTCACTTGTCGAAATTTTTGAAAATAATAAATCATTAATGATAAATGATGAAACTAGTTGATTTTCAATAGATTTTCACGTTTGTTTTTCCAAAGATTTGATTTATTTCAAATTAGATATTAATTTACACACATCATTGGACGATGCTTGAAATTTCGACAAAATTTCTTAAATTTCACTAAATATTTTCTCTCACTCTCTTCTTTCAATCTCTTACAACAACATTTTTTCTCGACAGAAAAAATTAGGTCCCACCGAGATTTGAACTCGGGTCGCAGGATTCAAAGTCCTGAGTGCTAACCGCTACACCATGGGACCTCTGTCAATTTTCAATTTAGACGATTCATTAAATATCCAACTTTTCACTTGTCGAAATTTTTGAAAATAATAAATCATTAATGATAAATGATGAAACTAGTTGATTTTCAATAGATTTTCACGTTTGTTTTTCCAAAGATTTGATTTATTTCAAATTAGATATTAATTTACACACATCATTGGACGATGCTTTGAAATTTCGACAAAATTTCTTAAATTTCACTAAATATTTTCTCTCACTCTTCTTTCAATCTCTTACAACAACATTTTTTCTCGACAGAAAAAATTAGGTCCCACCGAGATTTGAACTCGGTCGCAGGATTCAAAGTCCTGAGTGCTAACCGCTACACCATGGGACCTCTGTCAATTTTCAATTTAGACGATTCATTAAATATCCAACTTTTCACTTGTCGAAATTTTTGAAAATAATAAATCATTAATGATAAATGATGAAACTAGTTGATTTTCAATAGATTTTCACGTTTGTTTTTCCAAAGATTTGATTTATTTCAAATTAGATATTAATTTACACACATCATTGGACGATGCTTTGAAATTTCGACAAAATTTTCTTAAATTTCACTAAATATTTCTCTCACTCTCTTCTTTCAATCTCTTACAACAACATTTTTTCTCGACAGAAAAATTAGGTCCCACCGAGATTTGAACTCGGGTCGCAGGATTCAAAGTCCTGAGTGCTAACCGCTACACCATGGGACCTCTGTCAATTTTCAATTTAGACGATTCATTAAATATCCAACTTTTCACTTGTCGAAATTTTTGAAAAAATAATAAATCATTAATGATAAATGATGAAACTAGTTGATTTTCAATAGATTTTCACGTTTGTTTTTCCAAAGATTTGATTTATTTCAAATTAGATATTAATTTACACACATCATTGGACGATGCTTTGAAATTTCGACAAAATTCTTAAATTTCACTAAATATTTTCTCTCACTCTCTTCTTTCAATCTCTTACAACAACATTTTTTCTCGACAGAAAAATTAGGTCCCACCGAGATTTGAACTCGGGTCGCAGGATTCAAAGTCCTGAGTGCTAACCGCTACACCATGGGACCTCTGTCAATTTTCAATTTAGACGATTCATTAAATATCCAACTTTTCACTTGTCGAAATTTTTGAAAATAATAAATCATTAATGATAAATGATGAAACTAGTTGATTTTCAATAGATTTTCACGTTTGTTTTTCCAAAGATTTGATTTATTTCAAATTAGATATTAATTTACACACATCATTGGACGATGCTTTGAAATTTCGACAAAATTTCTTAAATTTCACTAAATATTTTCTCTCACTCTCTTCTTTCAATCTCTTACAACAACATTTTTCTCGACAGAAAAAATTAGGTCCCACCGAGATTTGAACTCGGTCGCAGGATTCAAAGTCCTGAGTGCTAACCGCTACACCATGGGACCTCTGTCAATTTTCAATTTAGACGATTCATTAAATATCCAACTTTTCACTTTGTCGAAATTTTTGAAAATAATAAATCATTAATGATAAATGAAAACTAGTTGATTTTCAATAGATTTTCACGTTTTTTTTCCAAAGATTTGATTTATTTCAAATTAGATATTAATTTACACACATCATTGGACGATGCTTTGAAATTTCGACAAAATTTCTTAAATTTCACTAAATTTTCTCTCACTCTCTTCTTTCAATCTCTTACAACAACATTTTTCTCGACAGAAAAAATTAGGTCCACCGAGATTTGAACTCGGGTCGCAGGATTCAAAGTCCTGAGTGCTAACCGCTACACCATGGGACCTCTGTCAATTTTCAATTTAGACGATTCATTAAATATCCAACTTTTCACTTGTCGAAATTTTTGAAAATAATAAATCATTAATGATAAATGATGAAACTAGTTGATTTTCAATAGATTTTTTCACGTTTGTTTTTCCAAAGATTTGATTTATTTCAAATTAGATATTAATTTACACACATCATTGGACGATGCTTTGAAATTTCGACAAAATTTCTTAAATTTCACTAAATATTTTCTCTCACTCTCTTCTTTCAATCTCTAACAACAACATTTTTTCTCGACAGAAAAAATTAGGTCCCACCGAGATTTGAACTCGGGTCGCAGATTCAAAGTCCTGAGTGCTAACCGCTACACCATGGGACCTCTGTCAATTTTCAATTTAGACGATTCATTAAATATCCAACTTTTCACTTGTCGAAATTTTTGAAAAAATAAATCATTAATGATAAATGATGAAACTAGTTGATTTTCAATAGATTTCACGTTTGTTTTTCCAAAGATTTTATTTAATTAGATATTAATTACACACATCATTGGACGATGCTTTGAAATTTCGACAAAATTTCTTAAATTTCACTAAATATTTCTCTCACTCTCTTCTTTCAATCTCTTACAACAACATTTTTTCTCGACAGAAAAAATTAGGTCCCACCGAATTTGAACTCGGGTCGCAG